>JAQNDB010000039.1:0-43156 GCA_029204045.2 Tillandsia leiboldiana | reverse complement strand
AAGAGTGGCTCTTTGAGCATCTTTCTTTAAAATCCCACCTTATACCAACCTTGAAATTTGACGGAGTCAAGTATTTCAACATGCATTTTACTTAATCAAAAATTGAACAACCATGCTTGGTATACATGTGGTAGCTGCACACAATACTCCGGACGACCGAGGTGGTAGCTCTTTCCTCCATGTGGTGGTAGTTTTCACACTCCTCATTGGGATGTAACTCTTTCCACATCTTTTGAGCATTTTCCTTTTCTTTGACTCCCCCTCAATTGGCTATCAATTATTTAAGATATAAAGTATTCAACCAAAATTGATCTCGATTTTCATACTCGACTAAACAGTCTAATAAGATAATGACTATACCAAGAGATCATTGAGAGAGAAATTGACTTTGATCACTTAGAAGATGATTTAATTAACATAAATGATCATTGCAACAGTGAATATTATGATGGCAAAAGCATAATAAATTTCTAAATGTGCGAAAAGATGCAATTAAGTCAATTATGATCTATGCTCAATTAATGTCCTATGTACAAACATAGATAATGACAAAACACAACAAAAACAAAACCTATCCTAAGCAAAGGTTTCAAAAAGAAGTTTATTTCAAGGAAAGCATTCCAATCGCTTTTCGCAAATGAATAAAACGTTTTGATCCAAAGGTTTTGTTAAAATGTCAGCTAATTGATCCTCAGTTGAAATATATGAAAGTTGAAGAGTATTTGATTCAACTAGCTCTCTAAGAAAATGATATCTAAGTTCAATATGTTTTGTTCTAGAGTGCAACACAGGGTTTTAGAAATGTTAATTGCACTTGTGTTGTCACAAAGAATTGTTACCGAAGATGCTGAAATCCGGAAGTCGCTCAACACACTTTTCATCCAAATGAGTTGGGTTGAACAACTACCCGCTGAAATGTATTCCGCTTCGGCAGTCGAGAGTGCTATGCAATTCTGTTTTTACTGTGCCATGCAACAAGGCAATGGCCAAGATAGAAGCATGCACCACTCGTGCTTTTCCGATCATCCACTGATCCTGCCCAATCGGCATCTGAGTATCCAACAATATCCAAACTTGTTCCCATAGGATACCAAATTCCGAAATTAATTGATCCTTTGATGTACCGGATGATCCTTTTCACTGCTTTCACGTGAACCTCCTTTGGTGCTGATTGATATCTCGCGCAAATCCCAACACTAAAGGATATATCCGGGCGACTAGCCGTGAGATAAAGTAGACTTCCAATCATACTTCGATAAAGTTTCTCGTCTACGTTCTCACTATGTGATTCACTTCCAAGTCCCTTGTGGCTAGTTCCCATTGGAGTTGGAAAATCCTTCGAATTTCCTAAGTCAAACTTTTTAACCAACTCCATTGCATACTTGGATTGACTCAAGTGAATACCTTCATCATTTTGTTTAATTTGCAATCCAAGAAAATACGTCAATTCGCCCATCATGGACATCTCAAATTCGCTTTCCATGGTCTCCGCGAATTTGGAAGCATCATTATCTCTTGTTGCGCCAAATACAATGTCATCGACATAGATTTGTGCTACAATGAAATTGCTTTGATAATGCTTCACAAAGAGAGTCCTGTCAGCTCCCCCTCGAGTATAGCCCTTCTCCAAAAGGTGCTTTGTCAACCTTTCGTACCATGCTCGCGGTGCTTGTTTCAGACCGTAAAGAGCCTTTTTCAAACGAAAAACATGGTTAGGTTGTTTATGGTCTACAAAACCTTTCAGTTGAGCCACATAAACTTCCTCATTTAAAAACCCATTTAGAAACGCGCTCTTAACGTCCATTTGAAATAATTTGATTTTAAAATGACAAGCAATAGCAAATTGTATACGAATGGACTCGAGTCTAGCTTTAGGGGCGAATGTTTCATCAAAGTCTATACCTTCTACTTGAGAGTAGCCTTGAGCAACTAATCGTGCCTTGTTCCTGATGATAGTACCATCCTCATTTTTCTTGTTCTTGAAAATCCATTTGGTACCTATCACATTATGTTGCTTTGGAGGCTTCGTTAATTCCCAGACTTTGTTTCGCTCAAATTGATGGAGCTCTTCCTGCATTGCTTTAATCCAGTAGTCATCCTGAAGAGCTTCATCTATGTTCTTTGGTTCGATTAAAGATACGTAGCAAGCGAAACCACAAACCAACTGCCTCCGAGTTCTAACTCCTTCTTGTGGATCCCCAATAATATTCGATTTCGGATGATCCTTGGAGATTCGTAGCGTTTGTTGAAACGGAGTACTCGGAGATATATGAGATGATTCCTGCACATCAGATAAACTTGAAGAACCATTAGATGCATCATTAATATTGGAAGTATTATTATGAGAAGATGCAATGGCAGGTGAATCATCATCTAGAGAGATATCGAGGGTAGATTTTCCAGATCCAAAGTGAAAAGCTTCATCTACTTTAACATGTATAGATTCTACGATCGTCTTAGATTCCAAGTTAAAAACTCGATATGCTCTACTTTTTGTAGAATACCCCAAGAAAATCCCTTCGTCACTTCGAGAGTCAAACTTTCCAAGATTTTCACGGTCACGAAAAATGTAACACCGACTCCCGAAGATGCGAAAATATTTGATGTTGGGTTTTCTACCACACCATAGTTCATATGGTGTATTTAACGTTCCCGGGCGCAAATAAACTCGATTAATTACATAGATTGCAGTGTTCACAGCTTCAGCCCAAAAATGTAGCGGTAAATTCCGGCTGTGAAGCATAACACGTGCCATCTCTTGAACAACCCTGTTTTTGCGCTCGACAACACCATTCTGTTGAGGTGTATAGGGTGCAGAGAATTCATGCTTAATACCGTTTGAAGTACAAAAGTCAATGAATTTAGAGTTAACGAATTCTCCACCTCTATCACTTCTAACACGAATGATCTTTTCATTCTTTTCAATCATAATACGAAGGCAAATCTCGTGAAAAGAATCAAAAGTATCAGCTTTCTCTTTCAAAAATGCTACCCAAGAATACCGAGAGAAATCATCAATCATCAAGAAAATATACCATTTACCTCCCAAAGATGGTTGACGAGTTGGCCCCATTAAATCCATGTGTAAAAGTTCCAAAGGCCGTTTTGTACCAACATGGTTCAAGTTCTTGTGTGCAGTCCTGGACTGTTTTGTTTAAATAAAAGTTTTGGAACCCCCTTGACCACGTCCTTGTTTGAAATTTTAACAAGTTCCTTAAAATTTATGTGACCTAGCCTTTCATGCCAAAGTGTTTCATTATTCAAAGAAACTAGGTTACATTTTTCTGAAATTTTATTAGGAACAACATAGCAATTGTTTTCAGATCTAACCCCTTTTAAAAAGAAGACATGGTCCTTATCAGTTACAACGCATTCAACAGATGAAAAGTTAACTGAAAAACCATTGTCGCAAAGTTGACTTATGCTTATGAGGTTAGTCTTAAGGCCATCAACAAATAAGACGTTTTTCAAAATCGGGCCATCTGGAATAGCTACCGTTCCTTTTCCAACAATTTTGGAAGATCGACCATCTCCAAAAACAACGAGTCCACCGGAGATTTTCTCAAGATTTTGAAAACTATTTTTGTCACCGGTCATGTGACGGGAACACCCGCTATCCAGATACCAAGACGAACTATCATATGCATGCAAGGAAACATTGGTAACAAGACAAGGAAAGATTTCACCTTTGCGCACCCAAACCTTTTTGGAATGCGTCGGTAATGGTCGTGAAGTTATATGCCTAGGTGAAAGCGTCTTGTTAAAACGATTGCTGCTCCTTGATGTAGTCGTCTTGCGCGGTAAACTAGCAAGGTTCTTTTCCTTCAATTGATTCGCAATTGATTTCCGAGGAATCACCTTTGTGGTAGTCATTGCAAGAGGTGTTTGAGGTGAGCGTTTAACTCCCGTCTTGCAATATCTTCTAATGTGCCCTGAAACACCACAACGAAAACATACCTTAGATCTTGACGATCCCAAAGAGGATGAAGTAGGTTTGTTGTCGTTGTTTGTCTTGAATTCCGGTGTCGGAGGAGGAGATACCGACTGAGGCACAAAAACTGTCCCACTCGAACTTGGACTATTTCCAGTTTGAGTGTACCCGAGGCCGAACCGATTTGTTTGACCAAGACCAAGAAGTCTATCCAACTTACTCCTTCCTGAAGAGAATCGCTGCAAGTCATCCTTGAGTTGGAAAATGGTCTTTGTCATTTCCAGGTTATCCTGTCGAGCCTCGTTGTAGAGCTTTGAGAAGTGATTCGCTTTATCCACCAGATTTGTATGTTCCTTCTCAAAAAGCTCATTGGACTCTTGAAGGGAAACATTTACTTTTATCAGATTTTCCCTTTCCACTTCAAGAGCGTTTGAGAGAGAAGTTGCCCTTTTTGCTTCTTCTTCGAGATCATGCAATCTCCCTCTCAAACTCTTGTTTTGTTTAGCCAATTTCTTTGAATCCCGTAAAAGTCTGTGGTAGGCTAAAACAAAATCTTCACCTTCCGAATTATCCGATTCGTTGTCCGTTGCAATCTTTTCAACAGTGGAGTTGGACAATGACTCGGACGTACTTGCCATAAAGCACATGAAGGGTGAAGATGTGGACGCGTGGAATGCCGTGGTGCTCTTTTCTTCATCACTTGAAGACGACTCATTTGACGTTGAGTTGTCATCCCAAGTGACGACTTGCATCGCCTTCTTCTTTGCCGGATACTTGTTGGGACACTCCGTTGCAATGTGGCCGTAGCCTCGACATTTGAAGCATTGTAGTTGTCCCTCTGAACTTTTCTTATCCTTTGAGAAGTTCTCTTGCTTTCTTGACTTGTAACTTGAAGTACCCTTGCCTTTGTTCGATTTTCCGAAGGATGAAGATTTACTTGAATTACCCCTTCGAAAGTTGCGGCGAAACTTCCTTGTCAAGAGAGCGAGCTGCTTCTCAAATTCCTCCATAGAAAGGTTCTCGTCATCGTCTGAGGAGGATGTATCCGCGTCTTCTTCCTTAGTTGTTTTCAACGCATAACCTGAAGACTTAGAAGAGGATGCTTTTCCAGAAGAATTGTTAGTAGTAAATGTCATTTCATATGTTTGTAATGCACCAACTAATTCTTCTACACGCATTTCGTCCGGGTGTTTAATAGTTTCAATGGCAGTAACCTTTGGGCGAATCGTTCAGGAAGAGTTCTTAAGATTTTTCTTACAACCTTAAATTCTGGAATCTCCTCTCCCAGGTTAGCACATGAGTTTACGATGTCTTGCAATCGTGTATAGTAGTCCGTGAAAGATTCATTTTCTGCCATCATTATGGAGTCAAATCTGCTCATAAGCATTTGCAGCTTTTGAATCTTCACGAGGTTAGTTCCCTCATGTGTAACCTGAATAACATCCCAGATTTCTTTCGCAGTCTCACATGCCGAGACGCGAGAGAATTCAGTTTGAGATAAGGCATTAAAAATAGCATTAATTCCCTTGCCATTGTAAGAAGATGAATCTAACTCTTCCTTGGTCCATTTCGACCTAGGTTTGAGGGTGCGAACATCACCTAAAAATTCAGTTGGATTAGACCATCCTAATTCAATTGATTGCCACACCCTTTCGTCGATGGAAATTAAAAAGGCTTTCATCCGTACTTTCCAGTACGCATAATTTGTTCCATCAAAGAAAGGGGGTCGATTGATGTTTCCACCTTCAACCATTGTTTACAACCCTATTCCCGCTCCGATACCACTTGTTGGGTTATATGTAATAAGGATCTAAATAGGGGAAAAAACACCTAGAGGGGGGTGAATAGGTGTAAACGTATAAACACTCAAAAATCGTTGCGATAAAAACCCAATGCGGAAATAAAAAATAACTCGCAAGATTTTTACGTGGAAAACTCCAAACCGGAGTAAAAAACCACGGGACCGATAACACGGCGAAATCCACTAGAATTAAAACACGTACAAGGTGATTTACCGTACACACTTACGACTCAACCTTTTCCATACGCTCCTAGAGGATCTTCTCCGCTCACTCCACGACGCTTCTCGAATCCACGATCTGCGCCCAACGCCGAATCCATGGCGTCCAACGTCGAATCCACGACGTCCGACCGAGTCCACGGTCTTCACCCAATAGCACCCTTCGAATCCA
Source organism: Tillandsia leiboldiana (assembly GCA_029204045.2). Taxonomy (NCBI): domain Eukaryota; kingdom Viridiplantae; phylum Streptophyta; class Magnoliopsida; order Poales; family Bromeliaceae; genus Tillandsia; species Tillandsia leiboldiana. Next base: position 37,033 of record JAQNDB010000039.1, on the reverse strand, counting down.
CGAACGTGCCTCGCTCCGAATCCACGAGAGCGGTTGAACCTTGAATCCACAAGGACACGCGAATCCACGCGCCGATTTTGGGGTAAATCGTTGTTTTTGGGTGGTGATGATCCGCCGAATACTTAGATCAAAGATAGATAGGAAATACCATCTAAGTATTCATTAGTTTGATTCAACTCAAGATGTGAGTATGAAAACCTAGAATCAAACTAATCAATATAGATGAAGAAACATAGAGTATTATCTAATGATTTCCTTTCTTCTCTATATGTGGATCTAGAGCCGTATAAAAGATGACGGCTACTTTTTCTATTCTGTGGACTTGCCCTAGAAAAAGAGTCATAGGGTCTATTTATAGGTTAGAAACCCTAGGAAGGAGATAAGAATCAAAAACCTACCGTTTCTGGAAATTTTACGGACGGCGATCCGGATCGGATTAGCTGTGATCCGGATCGTCGTAACGAGTGAGGCAATTCCAGAAAAATGAAGGTTCGGGATCCGGATCGAAGTACTTGATCCGGATCGTTCATACAGTTTACCAAACATCAACGTTCGGGATCCGGATTGCGAAGCCTGATCCGGATCGTTCAAGGAAAATGGTAAACTCACTGTTCGGGATCCTGATCAAGAGAAGCTACGATCCGGATTGAACTGGTGTATGAACGAACCACCTTCGGGATCCGGATTGAACAATCTGATCCGGATCCTGAACATGTCCCATGTCCAGTTTTTGATTTTTATGCAATGAAAAATTCTTCCAAGTGTTTCTACACTACAAGAAGTATTCGGATCACCAATAATCTTTAGTTAAACTTACCTGATCCTTTTGAATTCTTCTTTCTTGAGATTGAGTTAAATGATCCAACCTTCTTCACCTTCAATCTTCAAGACTTGAACCTTTCACGAAACTACGCCAACTCAAATTCCGTAACACCTTTCACCCCCAGACGGACGGGCAATCTGAGCGGGTGATCCAGATCCTCGAGGACATGCTCCGGGCCTGTGTACTTGATTTGGGAGACGGATGGTCACGCCACCTACCCCTTGTGGAGTTCGCCTACAACAATAGCTACCAGGCTAGCATCCGTATGGCGCCGTACGAAGCTTTGTATGGCAGACGCTGTAGGTCCCCGATCTGTTGGGACGATCTGGGGGAGCAGAAGTTTTTGCGACCGGATTTGGTGGAAGAGACTGAGGAAAAGGTGTGCCTCATCAGGCAGCGGCTGGTGACCGCCCAAAGCCGACAAAAGAGCTACGCAGACCAGCGACGCCGCGACTTGGAGTTCCAGGTGGGGGAGCACGTGTTACTGCGGGTTTCGCCGTCCAAAGGGGTAAAGCGGTTTGGGCTGAGAGGCAAGTTGAGCCCACGGTATGTGGGCCCCTTTGAGATTCTGGAGCGCAACGGCCCGGTGGCCTATCGCCTTGCCCTACCGCCGAACCTTGACCGGGTTCACGACGTGTTCCACGTGTCCATGCTTCGAAAGTACCTCCCCGATCCATCGCGGGTGCTCGACATCACCACAGTCGAGCTCAAAGAGGACCTGAGCTTCGAGGAAGTACCAGTACGGATCCTAGCACGAGAAGACAAAAAGTTGCGGAATCGGACAATCCCCTACGTGAAGGTGCTTTGGAGCAATCAGGAGGAACGAGAAGCGACCTGGGAACCAGAGTCGAAAATGAGGGAGCGCTATCCAGATCTTTTCGCCGCGGGCGACAATTAAGTTTCAAGGACGAAACTTGTTTTTAGTGGCGAGTGATGTAAGACCCGCCCTTCTATTTCGGTAATTTTCTTTTCACTTTGAGCCGTCCGGCTGAAGGGTTAATTAATTCGTGTTTTTCTGGACAGTCCGTCGGGGCTCGCGGGTATTTTTAAGTGCTAGAGCTCGCGAAACGGGGAACGATGGTGCAATCCTATTTGGATTCCGACCTCGGGATCTCCCAGAAATTAATTTTGAAGTTTGAGGTCTTTTAGACGCTCCGGGATCCGTGCGGACGATCTGCATGTTTTTTGAGGTAACTTATAGCCGCTGGTTTTTGTTTCGTGGGACTGGGTTTATAAGCCGGGGATTTAGGGTTCCTCTTCCCTTGGTACTCTTTTCGTGCGGCTAAGGTTTTTGGGGGTGCGACCTGAGAGAGGAAAGGAACGGGAACCCAAACTTTTTAGCTCTCGCTCGGCTTTCCTCCGGCGTAGAACTTTACCGCGGGGACCCGAGGGAGAAGGAAGGAGGCGTTTTTCGGTGGGTTGATCGGGCAAAGGTGGACGATACCTCTTCCTCCATCTCCTCTCGCGAATCAAGGTGAGTTTTTCCCCGTTCTTTATTTTTTTAGGTTTTCGTATTTGTTGGGTTTTTGTCGGTCGTTTCGTGATCGGGGACTACCGCGGCGCCGCCGCCGTCGTCGAAACGGCCACCGCCGTCGCGGGGCCACCCGCAGGCAGGACACCCGCGCGGGCTTGGGCCGCGCGGGGTCGCCCGCCCCTGCTGGGGCCGCGCGGGTCGCCCGCGCCTGCGGGCAGCGCACCCGCACGGATCGGTGCCGCGCAGGGCCGCCCGCAGGCGGGGCGCCGCGCGGGGCCGCCCGCGCCTGCGGGCAGCGCGCCCGCGCGGGCCAGTGCTGCGCGGGGCGCCCGCGCGGGCTGGTGCCGCGCGGGGCTGCCCGCGCCTGCGGGCAGCGCGGCCCACGCGGGGCCGCCCACTGGCGGGGCGCCCGCTCGGGCTGGCGCCGCCCGGGGCCGCCCGGGCCTGCGGGCAGTGCACCCGCGCTGGCCGGTGCCGCGCGGGGCCGCCTGCAGGTGGGGCGCCCGCGCGGGGCCACCCGCGCCTGCGGGCAGCGCGCCCGCACGGGCCGGTGCCGCGCGGGGCCGCCCGCAGGTGGGGCGCCCGCTCGGGCTGGTGCCGCACGGGGCCACCCGCACCTGCGGACAGCACACCCACGCGGGCCGGTGCCGCGCGGGGCCGCCGCCGACGGGGCGGGGCCGCGCGGAGCTGTCCGCGTATCGGGCGCGCGCCGCACGAGTCGTCGTCGTGCGGGGAATCTCGTGCGCGAGGGTTTTTGGAACTTGTCTTTTGCTCGTCTCCGGCCTGAGTCGTCGTTAGGTGTTTTTGACCACCGAGTCTTAGTTTTCGCTTCTTCGGGGACACGGGGTGCTGTGGGCTTGGGAGACGCGCAAACGCGGACGAACCGAACGCCAGTCTCCTTTCAAGGTGGGTACTTTCTCCAGGGTCAGTGGGAAAGGGGTGTTAATTGTAAGATGCATGTTCGGGCAAAGGTGGTTTTTCTAAAATGTTCATTATTTACAGTGCTAACCCCGTTTACATTATTATTTAATTAATCATCTAAATATTTGTCTATGAGGCTCGTGTTACAGCACGCACACCGGCGGTTTGGCCACCGCGAGGGTGTGTTTTTCCGAAAAGGTGGTACGTTGACCCGTGTACCCCGCATGACGGTGACGTGATGGGGGCCCTCGTGGGTGGGGGGTGTGAGCGGTGATGCCGAGGCAGGTGCTCGGCAGGGGTTCCGAGGTAGGTGCTCGGTGTGGTTGCCGGGGGAGTTGCCCGGTTTGTTTTTACACAAGGTTGCACACTGTTGGTTACTTTGAGGCGGGGGTTGCTCCGGTTGTCTGTGGTTTGCCCGTTTTATAGCCTTTATGCTCTTACCTTCTCTTTATAGTCACTGACTTCCTACTTTGTGACAGGTCCGTCCAGGGGCGAGTGCTAGGACGCTGGTGAGGCCGCGTGAGCACTGTTCTGACTCTTAGAGACTGCAGATACAGTTGACTATATCTCCTTGTTCTTTTTTTATTCATGATAGCTATATGTGGATTGCGATACCCCCGTGGGGTCGACGTGGATGTTGTCCTTTCTTTTTATAACTTTTGAATGAATGTCGTCTTTTTCTTCACTTGGCCGTTTTAAACTACAAATAAGAATCAAGGAAAACTGTTTGCGAAAACTATTTTTAAAACGCGGGTGTCGTGTGGGCACCGTTTTAAAACTCTGTGGGATTTATGTGATTTCGAAAATGATTTTATAAAATCAGGCACTGGGTAGGTGCCGTTTTCAAATTCTGTGGATTTATGTGGCTTTGAAACGAATTTTGTAAAAACTCGGTGTCGGGTGGACACCGCTTTCAAAACTTTGTGGTTTTATCCTTTTAAAACAGTCGGCCCCTTTTCCTACATGTGAAAGTTGGTAGATTGTATGTAATGCATGTTGTATGGGTCTGTGCCTCGATCTAGTGTTGTTAATGCTTGAATGAGATGTATTATGTAGTAAGGACGCCGTGCATATACAAAGGAGACTCTGCCCGTTTGCAGAGTGAATTTGTATATGCGGCGGGTCTGGGCGCGCACCGGGGCGGAATTGATCTCAAAAAAAAAAAAAAAAAAAATTTACGCTGAATTAGGAGCATCGGTGGCTCTTCTTCCGCGCGTTTGAACCCCCGGGGCATGACAACGGTATGTGAGGCGACGATAGAGCTAGAGAGCTTTCTCGAGAGTTTCTTTCTGTACCTTGCAGTCTACTTTTCCTTTATCATTTATTTATTTGTTATTGAGTTTAGACGTGGTGGTTCGGTGAGTCTTATTGTTTGATTGAATTAGTAACATGATGATTTAATAAGTGAATCCTGACTTTATGATGTTGTGGTTTTATGTAAAAATATTTTCTACCCCTCCTGGTAGTCGGTTTTCAAAGTATTATGTTTCCGTGTGGGAAACCGTTTTTAAAGGAATTTTTGGTTTTCATCGCACTCGTAGATTTCACATAAGGTTCCGTGTGGGAGACACTTTCAAAAGAATAGGAATGTTTGGTGATCTGTGCATTGCATCATCTGCGGTAAGGACGTTGTAGAGCATTAAAGCATCATGTTTAAGGATCATTTAGCTGTATGTGCATCCTTTATGAATGCGGTGTATGTGTGTGAGTTGAAATTGGATGGTTGTAAAACTGTACTATGTGCGACGCCGTGCAAATACAGGGGAGGTTCTGTCCGTGTGAACAAAAAGTTATTTGTATTTGTGGCGGATCTGTGCGCGTCTCGGGGTGTATTCAAAAAAAAAAAGATCTACCTTTTTCCGCTGGTCTTATTCCTTAAAAGATATTTACAAAAGATCCCCGGGGCGTGACAGAGCCACTCCCTAAAACTTGTTGTCTAAAGAAAATTATCAAATTTATTAGGGATTTCAAACATCTATCGATCTTTATGATTCATTTACTTTGCTTAATTGATGATTTGATAAACTCATTACTCATTAGATTATGATTGATGTTTTGAACTTTCTCAACTTTAGAGGTTATAATTTTTATAAACTTTTGTTTCATAATTTGAGTTATTATGATAGATTTCTCATTATCTATTTCTTTTTATATGAAACGATGCTTTTTGTATAAAGTTGATATGCAAGAATGCTTACATACTTTTTCTGAATTTTCTGAAATTTTTATGAATTTTTCTGGAGAAAAAGTTGCAGACAGTCCGAACTGGGTCAGTCAGTCCGGATCCCGAACGATGGGATTCTGCGCGTGAAGCCGATCCGGACTGACTTCCTGAGCTGATCCGGACCGCGCGCTAGGGTTTATTAAAAATGAAGGGGTTTGATTTCATTTCTCACTTCTAAATTTGTTTTAGCACATTCTCTTTCTCTCACTAGAACCTAAGAGCTCCTAGATCTCTTGACTTGATTTCACTCCATCCAAGTAAGTTTTTAAGATCAAATCTCAGTTTATTCTCAGTTCTTGCTATTTTCTTCAAAATGAGATGGATTTGATGCCTAGAACTCAATTTTTGATGTTTTTTTCTGAAATTTCTTGCACGATTTGAACTCTGGATGCCTAAGAAACGTTTCTATGATTGTTCTTTACATTCTAAATAGATTTTTGGGTTTCGATTTCTGAAATTTCGATTTTAGGGTATATTTCGAAATTTTTCGTAAATCATGGAATTGATTTATTTTTAAATTTTTTTTTGCAAATCCTTCTTGATTCCTAGCTTCTTTATGACATAAGAATTATTTGGGTATAATTTTACAATTTTTGAAATTAAACAATTTTTTTTGTGAATTAGAGTTCTCTCTCACAGGGTAGGTTTTCAAAAATCTTAAAAATGGTTTTCGGTTGGATCATCATCTTTATCTCAACCTTGGTAAGCACCCGTGTCACGAATAAACTAAAGCGAGTAAGGAAGAACACGGATGAGGGAGATTTTGTTTCTTTGGACGATTCGAAAACAGAGTCCGAAGAATGGGATAAAACGGTTGAAGGAGCAAAGGAAGCTGCAGCAGCAACAACCAAGGAATCACCTGCAACCAAAGGAAAAGGTCCAGTTTCTGCAAAAGTAAAGATACCTCCAACCGCAGCTGAAAAAGGAAAAACTCCGATGGAGTTTGTTGCATCAACAAAAAGGAAAGGTGTTGCAAGAAAGAAAGGGAGAACTCGTGGAATTGAGATTGAGGAGCAACTAGCGAGCGCTCCACCCCCCATGGAAGGAAATGTTGTTCACATTGACACTCAACGAATGAAAGCATTCGAGAATCGTGAATGCATTGGTGAGCGACATGTCAATGTCGGAAACTTACGAGATAGATCGGCGGCTTTTGGACGTCTATTCGATCAAGCTAGCCTATCTCCGATTTGCAAATTCCCGGAGACAACAGGTTATTGTGTTCACCTTGTCAGAACTTTTTATTTGTGTGCTAAGAAGCTACAGGAAATAGAGGGAGAACCTATGGAATTTCATACCACGTCCGAAACACAAAGCTGAAGATTACGCCTTAATTAATTGGTGAGGTGCTTGGGATGAAGTCTCAAATGAATGGGACTCATTTTATGAAGGGTCAGATTTTGACCACAACTGTTTGGAGAACGATCGTAGATGGGATATGCATGCCAGATACTCGGTCGGCGGGAAACTCCGCATTTTCAAAAGAACTCCGACCTGAGTACAGGTTTTTGAATTTTATCGTCTGTTACAATATTCTTCCTAACATGCAGACCAAAGTCCTTAGATTGGATCGTATGTTGTTTTTATATCTTTTGAGACACCCATCTGCCACGGAGGGTTTGAACATCAACATTCCATACATCATTTGGAATAGGATGGCTCGGTACGTGGAGCATCCTCATCAGACGGAGAGACTTCCGTTTCCATTAATCATAATGAGGATTTTCAAGAAATTTAATGTTGTTACTCAGTCATCGAGTTACCAACATAGTTTGGGAACAATTAACGATTCTACCGTTGTGAAGTCTCGACCTCGGAAACCCGATGATATACCAACCCTTCCTAGGAGCAAGCGATCTTCGACCTCCTCCCAATCGGAACCAGTAGCACCAACAACAACACAACCAGCAGCAGCTTCAGAACTAAGAATTTTTGAAACCTCAGACGATGAAGCCTCTGTTACCTCTATCTATCGAGAGCAACAATGATTTTTTTCAGAACATGAGAGAACTTCTGTGGAACAGGAACGTATTTCACTTGACCTACAGCGGATTACGTCAGTCCAAGAAGATTTGAAGAAGAAATATAAAACACTGACGAAGCTGGTCAAGAAGATCTTTACCTAACTTGGATGCAGCAGCTCCGACGACTCTGGTTCCGAGTAAAAAGTTGTGTTTTTAGAAAACAGTTTTTTTTTCTCTTCTTAACTTGCATGCGTGGGACTTTGATTTTTCTTCATTACTTTGCTTTTGTGGTTAGGCATTTCCTCCCCACATTATCTTTTTGGCATTTTCGTTGACAAAAAGGAGGAGATGAGAAGATTAGAGACAATGAACTTGAAACTTGAGACCTGACACTAACTATTCTACTGACTATTTGGTTTTGTAATATTCTAACTTTTAACAAGTTGGTAGAACAAGTGAACAAGGTAAGTTGGCATTGGTAGAACAAGTGGTCATGGTCATCTGAACCGAATTGAACCTTTTGAATTTTGAACTATAAATTGTGACATTATGCTTTGAAACTTTGAAATGATATGTGGATAAGAATGCTTATATTTGTGCATATCTAATACCTAATGTCATATAAAATGTAAACTCTCTGGTTGTTTATTGATTAAATTCTTGAGGTACTAATGATTTCTTTTTGTCAAGAATTATTTCATTTGCAGAGAGTACAAGATTTGAACACTCCTAATTGCGTCTAAGTCTAAAGTTTGTATTAGCAGTTTCTCTATTGTATTTACATTTATTTGGATCGTTAATGCGTATTTTTGTTGTATGGTGATAGCAACAAAAATTATTTTTCTGTATTTTTTTGTGGATTTTATGTTTTGTCACGAAATCGCCAAAGGGGGAGATTATTAAGAATTTTTATATTGGCGTATTTCGTGAAATATTTTGAATCTTGAAGATTGAAGTTGAAAGACTTGAAGACCACATACATCAATCTCAAAAAGAATGGATTCAAAATGTTTAGGTATCTTAAACTAAATATTTTTGATGATTTGAATACATTCTTATAGTTTAGAAGCACATGGAATAATTTTCATTACACAAAAATAAAAAAACTAGACATTTTATATGTTTTGGATCCGGGTTAGGCAGATCCAGTCCGGACCCCGAACATAGTTTGGTTCATGCGAAAAACCAGTCCGGACCCTGAACATTGTTTTTGTTAAATCGCATGAATCAGTCCGGATCAGACCCATCCAGTCCGGACCTCGAACCTTATTTCTGGAAATTTTCTTAGTTGTGACGACAGTCCGGATCAGATGAAGTCCAGTCCGGACTGCCGTGCGGGAAAAATTCTGTTAAGGCAGTTTTTTATTCTTATCTCTTTCCAAAAGATTTCTAACCTATAAATAGGCCCTAAGATCATCTTTTAGGGTATTCCAAAAAGAAATCGTAGATAATTCACATATAAAAAAGAAAGGAAAACACATTCTATTTTATGTTTCTTTTTCTATATTCATCGATTTGATTCTAGGGTATTCAAACTCTTTACTTCTTGTAGAATTAAATTGATGAATACTTAGACGGTGTTTTCTTGTCTTTCTATGATTATCTAAGTATTCGATATCATCACCACCAATAAACAAACAACGATTTCCGAAAGAAAAATCGGCGCGTGGATTCGCGTGGCATTGTGATTCAAGGTGTTATCGACTTCGTGGATTCGGAGCGAGGCGCGTTCATGTGATCGACTCGTGCTAAATTGGTGAAGACCGTGGATCGGTCCCGTCGGAGTTGGACGTCGTGGATTCGACGTTGGACTTCGTGGATTCGAAGTTGGACGAAAATCGTGTGATCGAGACGCGTTGTGGACTGCGGACAAGATCTACTCGGAGCGTATGAAAAAGGTTGAGTCGTGGTGTTACGTTATATCACCTTGTACGTGTTTAATCTTAGTGAATTTTTTCGTGTGATCGGTCCCGTTGTTTTCTACTCCTGTGATGGAGTTTTCCACGTAAAAATCTTGCGTACTTTATTTATTTTCTACATTGGGTTATTTTTACGCAAAGATTTTTGAGTTTTATTATTTACACCTATTCACCCCCCCTCTAGATGATTTTTTTTCTATTTAGATCCTTGTGTCACGCCCCGGCGTCGAAACTGTGACCCGGGCTCGCCAACAAATCCGCCACCTATACGGGAAACCCTGCATAGGTAAAGCGTCCAACCTGAAAAAGGTAACAACTACCAACTATACAAATATCAGAGCTGAAAATAACAGCTGTAATGAAAATCTGAAATCACTGTACAATTGAAATAAAGGTACAATATCCATCTCCCAAAATAATAATACAACAATCTGGTCCACCGAAACTGAAATACAAGTAAAATCCTCCTATACATCATCTATGAATCCAAAAAGGGAGATAAACTAAAATCATAAATACAACAGTGTATAGTAAAACCCACAATCCGGGTTGGTACATCTATCTCACCAAAAAGACAACACTGGTAGGGATCTATCGCGCGGCTCCCTCACCACGATCCGTCGAGCCAACCGAAGCAGGGACGGGAAGGAAAGCCTCTGCAAAACTGTCACCACCAGAGAGTGTGAGAACTACACCAACACGTAGTTCTCAGTAGGTACCGTCTCCAACCCAACGATCTGCCCACTAAGTCTACTAGAGGCATAAGATAACAGGAATACTGTAAACAAGAATAGATCAGTTGGAAAGAAATCTACAGCTATCATGCCTCTATCTACGATGCTCAAAGGGTGAAACAGATAATAATATGCAACCACTCTAACTCGAGGTGCCCACATCGACCCAATCGTAATGACTGCCAAAAAGGGCCAGTCTAGCCTACGTTAACCTACAACCACCTCCCAAGCATTGGGCAGGATTTATGTAGGCGTCCCAACGGACTAGTAAATGCTCACCTACAACCACCTCCCATTGCTGGGCAGGATTTACGCAGGGCGTACCACGAACCAGTATATCATCGCATCCGGAGCGGCACTCAAGGGGAGCGACCCCACTGAGGAAAAGAACCGAGTAGAGATCGTGTCACGCCCGGGGGTGGAAACAAAAACCCGGGCCCGTCAACAGATCCGCCGTGCACACGGAATTTCCCATGTACACGAAGCGCTGGTAACCTGCTCAGATATAAGATATACAATAAAAGAGCATAATACAGAGCTGAACTAAAAAGAACTACATAATATCTCAGACTGGAAATAAAATAAAGCTGTAATAAATACAATAATCTCCCAGCTCACCAAAATAGTACAACCAGCTGGCTAAAGCCAGACCCAAAATAAAAGAAAAATACAACAGTCTGAGTGGAGGGTACAACATCTGTTTAACAGCAACTCTCATCCTCACAGGAGATCTATCTACTCAGCAATCCCCTTACCTCGGTCAGCTGCCGATGGCCCAGCAGCTCCCGCAGAAGACTCTGCAAAACAAAGGGAAGAAAAAAGAGGAAACAACTATGGGGGTGAGAACCACTAGTAAACCAGTAGCCTCCCCCTGTGGGTAAAGCCTCAAACTCCGACGTACCCACTAAGTCTACCAGAGGCAAGGGAAAAAGGTAAAGTGGTAAGCAATAAGACTGCTGAAAAAGGAAACTACCACTACTATGCCTCTAAATGCAGTCCCAGAATGGAATAGCTGTAAGTATGCATCAGTAACCAAAACCGTCCAAATATACCCAATCTATCCACCAGTAAAAACTGGTACTGCCTGCTGCCGCCCTCATCATCGGGGAAGTATAGCCACGCCGATGTGATAGCAAAACTCAATAACTGTCCGACCCCCACACTCCGGAGGGGAACTCGAGGGGAGCTACCCACACGAGTAAAGTAACCATGTCACAAGTATCATAATATAGCAGGACTGAATCACGACTATACTCAAGTGGAACAAATCCCTCCACTAATGAAGCCCCGATCCCCCAATCTGATGCAAAGATAAACATCCAGTCGACCGACCAATATCTGCGGTCGCCGCAATATCCCACAAGTCCACAATCTGATAAAATAGATAATATCCGGTCAACCGCCTACTGTCCGCGGTTGCCGCAATCCCCCCACCAATCCACAATCAAGTACCACCTGTCACAGACTCCAAGGTCCCGACTACACTATCCCAAACCCCTGCTCGAACCCGAGAAACATGAATCAAAAATCTAAATGAAAAGGAGAAAAGGAACAATCATGGTTTCTCCTAAGTCAAGTCCCAATATGATAGTGTAGCAATAAATAGTGGCCTATCTAGATGTCCATACAAGCATACAAATGTCCTCATGAAAGATAAAAGAAAGTGTATCAAATAGTAGCTCCACATTTGTATCAAATAATAGCACCGCATAGATATAACTATCATGCCAAAATCACTAACCAACTACACATGTCTATAATCCCTGATCCATAATAAATCATCAAAGTAGTACCCGCTATAAATATGTCATCCTGTTCCATTTAATTAACTTTCATACAAGTCTATGTGCTAACATGGCATGCCAACATATCACCACCAAAGTATATCAATCCCACAAAAATAGGCCAATGATTAATCAGGATAATTTATTTAAGCATGATTTCCAATGGGGTGCCAAATAAATTAGGGGTCTCTCTAATAGTCCTAGTGAGTAAATCGCAGTAAGAGGTAAGCAATAACCACCCACCTGGTACGCGCAACTCCCCAAACTGTAAAAGATCTCCTAGTAGTCTAGAAACTGTCCCCGGAACTCTAGAATCTGCGAATAACTGTTTGTAGCCCTCAGAAAAATCCAGAAAAATTATGGCTGCGATCCTTGCGACGAGTAGATCCAAAACAAGTATTTATACACCCCGATCCGATGCTGGTAGCCCAAGATAGAAAATCAACAAGCCCATGCTCTTAGGAACACGCTGCCGCAAAAATCATCCAAAAATACCTCCTGGTTTGCGCTGGGGAATTTTCTGACTGAACTGCGACGGAAACGGGCCGAAAATGAAAATCGTCGAAGCGCGCAGAGAACTCGCTGTTGGCAACTCCAAAAATTTCGAAACTTCCTGGAGAGGTGGAGGATAGAGAGAGGAAGAAGTCTTCTTCAGGCCATACCCTCTAATTCTCTCTCTAAAACTCGAAAAAAGCAGAAAAAAGTGAGAAGAAATGGGCTGGTGGGTTTTTTATAGCCCAAGGGAATTTGGGCGCCTACAGTAACTTTCGGGCGCTCGAAAGTCCCACAGCCAGGCCCACCGTCAGCGCCCGGATTCACCCGGGCGCGACACGTGTCCCCCGAACAGCGGACAGCGGTGCCCGCGAATCGGGCGCTGCCGCGTGGCCCGCGCATAACAGCGCACCAGCGGCACCGACCAGTGGTGGGACGCCACGTGGCGCACGTGGGCAGCGCCCCGCCCACCACGACAGCGGCGCCCGCCAACCACCGCCCGACACGGCCGCCGGTCTTCCGCCACGCGTGCCTACGGCCGTGGCGCCGAGCACTCGCGTGCGCCGCGCGCGCATGAGCCGGCGAATCCGGGGCCGCCACGTGGCGCACCCTGGTCCAAGCACCGAGCCGCTCAACTCCGTGGACCGCGCAGTGTAAACCCTCTAATGGGAAGCTGCCACGTGTCACCCGCCTCGGTCCACTGCGCCAACGCCAATTCCCCGTGGACCGCGCAGCGTGCGCCGGCCAATGACAGGCCGCCACGTGTCCCTCCGCCGGTCCACTGCACCAGCGCCCAGGTTCCCTGGACCGGAAGCATGCGCCGGCCAATCCTGGGCTGCCACGTGGCACTCCCGCCGGTCCACAGCCCCCCCCCCCCCCCCCCCCCCCCCGCGTGCACCGAAAACACTATAGACTTCCGGGGGTCCGTTTTTGGGCGTCCGGACTCCAAAAAATACAAGTAAATAGCCGTTTTCAATCGTTTTTCCATGCTGAATCCAAATACGGCCTCCGTTTAGCCTAAATCCATATCAAAATTTCGGCAAAAACTGCCGGAAGCCAGGCTTGATCCTAAATCCTCACTGGGTCCGTTCAACGTGTCCATTTGGCATGTTGCAGACCCGACACACCAATAATAGGTGTTTCATCATCACGGATAACGGAAAAACTGCACGGGGACCTGGGCCACTACTGATCGAGAACTAGAACTGTTGCATATGCAGGCTATAATCGAAACCACGATCGATAAGATCGGAGAACTCGTAACCCAAAACAACTAACCACCCCAGTCGGAATCCCTATCGGCCCTACATCTAATCCAACCGACCAACAACACCGGGACCAAGAATTCCAGGGAACTGACACCTACAACCCCAATCAAACAAGAACAGGTTCCAGGCATAGCCGCCCGTAGCTCTCGTCCCAAAAGGAGGCAGCCCTTGGAACACAGATCGCTCGAACACTCGTCAGGGTGAGAAGATTATATAAAAAGATGACATTTGTTTCTAAAAACCATTTCACTCAACCGCTCTCTGGGTGAGGATAGAAAGTAGCTTCTTTTTAGAAAACCATCTTGATTGAAGGAAAACCCAATTTTAATACCATTCAGTTAACAAGAAAAAATCAGTTAAAGACGGTTTTATTTTTCCAAGTCCTGAAGGACTAGTGCCTTTGCCCTAATCAAAAGAGAACGGGCTCTGACGCCCCTCGAAGCTTGGAAAGTAACATTAATTTACCAAAATCATGTGTATCCAAAAGTATCTATGGGTTCAAGGTCCTGCTATCGTAAGATCAACATCGCCACTACTCAGTAGCGATGAACCAATCAGAGGAAAACACAACAACCCGGGATCACCGTCATCCCAAACGGCTCCCGACACTAGCACCAAACTAACTTCAACCACCAGACTCCACTCGGCCCCCCGGCACGAGCGCAACATGCGTCCTACACTATCCCGACCACTCGACCCACTACCCAGGCGAGGAGCAAACGCAAAGTCCAGGGGAATAAACATGCAATGTGTAGGAGGACTAAAGCATAAAAGAACCTATCCCAAGTGAGGGTTTTCTACTAGTCTGGTTAAACATGCAAACATACAACGGGGTGCTAGTCAAGGTTCCATAATTAAACATACAACACAAACGATGCTCAAAACGCTAACTCTAGCATGTAATCATATTAGCCAACAAATATTTACTGATTTTATCATGCATCCGTCATACATCGATAAATAAATCTCCAACTATATCATGCCTATATCTCGATCAATAAATAAGTCACTAACTCTACAATGCATACATCTCAATCGGCATCTCTATCATGCATGTCCACTACAAGATAGAATTAGAAAACAGTCCGTCGATCTGGAGGAAAATCCAACCCACCTGAAATGCGACAATCCACGGTTTGATCGAGCCGAAACTTGGCGTGCACGTTCCTCAGCTTCTCAGGATTCCAACGCAATGAAAATCATCCAAAAACTCCTCCCGGATTGGCGGTGGTAACCAAAACACTGAAGTGCTGTTTACTATGATACAAAATTCGGCGAGCGCGTCAAAGAAATGTGAAGGCAAATCCAATCATCATCTTCAGCCGGGACCAAAAGGAAAAATGCTCACCTCGATCGTGATGATGTATTCCAATTTTTACTTTCCTCGGAAAACTCCAAAATCTCTGCGAAAACTGCATCACAAACTGAACATAGAGTAAATTACAAGCCCAAAATCCTGCATATACTATTCTGCACAATAGTCCCCAAAACCGAAAATGTTCACCTTCGTAGAGACATGAAAAAAATCCAAAAAAAATACGGTTGCGTTCCTCTCGAAGCGTAGATGCAAACAGAGTCGTTAAACTTCTAATTCCGATAACCGTAGGCTGAGAAAATGCAAGAATACTCCTCCACTGTCCATAAATTGCCGCAGAAAAAGGGTGTCTAAAGATGCTCTGAAAAACCAAGTAAAAACACAAAATGGTGGAAAATGGTAAATATGAAAAACGAAGGCCTACCTCTTGTGGAAAATCTGCCGTAAAAATCGGCTAAAAAAATCCTTCGGGGCAGCTCAGGGGAGCCTACGGACGGAACTTCGACGAAAAAAATCATCGAAAGAGGAACGTCGAAGTGCGTCGAGTCGCTGAAATCGTCGATGTCGCGACCTCCAAAGATCCCAAGAATCCTTAGAAATGTGGTGGACTCGAAGAAGAAATTTTCCTTCCATGGGAGGTCCAAGAACAGCTCCTAAAAACCCGAAATGGGAGAAGAAATGGACTATTTATAGGCGAAATCCGAAAAAAAACGAATTTGGGACTTCTGGGTACATTTTCGGTCGCCCGGGAGAATCGGACGCCGAACAGACGACGTGGTGCAATGCGCCCGGATTAATCCGGGCACGCCACGTGTCCCGACTGCGTGGGCGGGTGGTTGGCGCCCGCCAACCACGCGCCGCCACGCACGCCTGCCCGTGCTGCCACGCCCACCTGCCCACCTGCCGTACCTACCTGCCCCGCCTGCCCGCGCCAGCCCCATGGACCGCGCCTGGTGCGCCGGCCAATCAGAGCCTGCCACGTGTCCATCCCCCCGGTCCACGCTTCCCCCATGCACCCGAATGCACCGAAAACTTCCGGTTGTCCGTTTTCGGGTGTCCGGACTTAGAAAAATACCTCCAAATAGCCGTTTTCCATCATTTTTCCGCGCTGAATCCAAATCTAGCCACCATTTTGCGCGAAACCACTTCTATTTTTTGACAAAGAATTCCGAAAGTCAAACTTGATCCCTTTTTTCGCGCAGGGGCCATTCCGTGAGTCCGATTCGCGCACTGACACCTCTAATACACAAAACAAGCCTCTAGAAGCCGCTGTTCATGCTGTAACCCTTCAACGGAGATCTGGATCATCACACCTTGGATCCCATAACCCATATTATATTGCTTCCATTGGACCAAGCGGTGTAGGACATTCTTTCTCGGTGGTTGAACCCACTGGGAACTTTAAGTGGTTCTCACACCCTTGGGTGACATCATTACAGGTCCAGGTACATCGAGCGAGGCACGCGACAGGGGCAAAGGCCCAGCAGCCTTGTCACGCCCCGGGGGTTTAGGGATAAGCGGAAAAACGTGTATTATTTTTTTTTTTTTAAGTACACCCGCCAGGCACGTGCGCAGATCCGCCACACATACAAATTCACCCCGCCAACGGACGGAGTCTCCTTTGTATATGCACGGCATCGCAAACATAAATCGTACTTTAACCACACCAGTCAAGGAGATAAAAGGAGGAAAACACCAACATGCACCATATCCGGTAAGGCCACCCCATTTTGAAAGGATAAATCCACAGGTTGTAAAACGGTGCCCACACGACACCTAAATTTTATTAACCATTTTCGCAATCTTTTTACTTGATTTGAAAAGAGTGGCCGAATCAACAACTAGTAAGGGGAAAGCATTCAACCACGAGAAAACACAGTTCAAACCCAACATCCACAAAAATGCATCACATGCACATAAACTAACTAACCGAAATAATCAAAACATAAGTAAAAGAAATGTCACCAGCCCCTAATCGGGGGCTAAAAACCTCGAGTCGCGGCCTCATCGTCGTCCCGGATCTCATCCCTGACCGAACCTATCACAGTGTGGGAAGTCAGTGACCAAAGAGTAAGAGGTAGATGTAGAACATAAGATGCTATAAGTACTAAAAGGAAAGCAAACCGATAAACCAGAGCATCCAAAACTGTAATACTCGAGAAATTCGAGTTTGTATAAAGAGTAAAATTCAAGTGTGAATGCGTGTGAGGAAAGAAATCTAAACCTTAGTGGTTTGTGTACCGGTGTGTGAATTGCACAGTTTCCGAAGCACTATTTCCGCCTTTCCGATCCGAGTCTGATCTCGAAAATCTGAAATCTCCAGTGCTACCGTCTCATCGAATCGAGTGAAAATGGTATAGACCAATTGTTGATCCGACGGTCGGATCATCCTGAAATCAGCAAGAAAGCTAGTGGGACCCGCGACTTAAGTGAGTAGTGAATTGAATAGTAACACCCTGATTTGATTCCCTCGCTTGCCAACGTCGGCCGATCGACTGTCTGGAGTCCGAATCTGACGATCCAGGTAGTCGATTTAAATGGCATCGTCGTTCCGAGCGCAGTGGTGCTGACCAAATTTTCATTTGATGAGCCTGAAGCATCGTAAAGCGTGCCGAACTGTTTAAACTACCATATAAGATGGATTTTAGAATTATCGAAGTTTGTCTTCAGTGAACCAAAATCGCTACTCAAATGGTTTCGTCGAGCCAGACGTCGTGGTAGTGTCCGTTTTTCAGTTTGACGACCCGGTGGTCTCGAAAAGCATGAAAAACGGTGTTTTTGCATAAGAGTCCCCGCAATTTATGTGCGGAATCCAATGAGATTCTTTGGAGAGGGACCAATGTGTGAGATAAGGTCCCTGCGAAGGACCCGGCTCTAGATAATGTTAGATGAGGGGCTTCTTAGCATTTTGTGCAAATGCATACAAGTAGTTGTGAATGGACCCGAGATGCCCTAGCCTCGGATCCATCGCACCCAGCTGCACCAGAGAAAGCTTCTCGACTTCCTCTGCTCTTGCTCCGACGGGTGCACCCGCAGCGCCACCGCCCGCCACCACCCCTCGCCGGAAAAGCAAGGAGTAAAGCAAGATCTATTCTTGCTTTTGGGTTGGTTGGGAAGGAAGCAACCCAAGGGCTCGGGATCTCTTCTATTTCCATCTGGGAGCATCTTTAGCCTCCGGAGAAGCAGATCGAGGAGCCCCGACGCCTGGCCCCGCTGGGGGCCACCACCTTCTTCTTCCTCGGATCCGGCAAGGTAAGATCTCACTTTTGTTGGGTTCCTTGTAACTTGGACCCTAGCAGTTGGCTTCTGACATTCAAAGGGTGACCCAGGTGAAGCCCCGAGGTCTCCGGACCTCCGGATGGCCGGCGGATGCAAACGGGTCGCCGGAACCCTAGTTCTTGGCCGGGTTTGGCATGCGCTGCCTCCGGAGCTCCGGTGCCGGAACCAAGATGAGCAGAATCTTCTGCTGGTTCCCAGAAGAAGTCCCATGAGGTTTGGTGGGCTTTGGTGCAGTGTGGAACATGGGGGAGCAAAACCTAAAAGCTTGGTTCTTGGTGTTGGCCGAGCATCGCAGCCCCGCCGCCGCCGTCGCTCCTCCGGCGCCGGCCAACCTTGGTAAATCTTCTGACACCTTGGGCTTTCCTTTAGTCCATTTGCATGTGACCCATGCAGCTTAAATCCCGAGTTCCCATTAATGGCCTTCTAAAGGCTCATCTTCTTCTTCCTCGGTTAGGGGAGCACAGGGAAGCTCCAAGCTTGCGCGGCTGAGGTGCTCTCCATCTCTGGAGGTCCAAGGAAGGCCGTGCTCACCTTAGTTTGAAGCTTGACCGAAAGACAAGAGAGCTCGGCCAACTCGTGCTCCATCAAGGAAGGTGCGGGATTCTCTTGCTCCAGCAACCACACCAAGCGTGCTGCTGCCTCCCACAGGTGAGCCTCCCCTCTTTCTTGATGCCCTCTATCTTGTGTTCAAGTTTGTTGGGGTCTAGAGCTTGCGAAATGGTGAGGGACTGAGCTAGGCTTTATATATGTTAGTTTGTTGTCTATGGGTTTCCCCACCTTAAGGGAGGATCTGCAGAGGCCCAGAGGTGAGCGTTTGTATATTGGGATGTCCCTGAGCATGATGCTCACACTAAAACTGGATAAGACCTTTGGGAAAAATAGATATTGCAACCTTGAGCCCCAATGCATAGTAATCATGGGCCAACTTGCATTTTTGTTTCCCAACCCGGTTCCAAACTGTGAGCACGGGGTCCAGCACGTCAAAATCTAGTTGCTGATAAATTATTTTGGTTTAAAGATTTTCGGATTAAAAGTTGTGGCTTAATTAGTTAGTTTTATATGAATAAAATGCAATTTTAGCAAAGTCCGGGGGTCAAAATGTAATTGTAGCATGGTAGGCTGTTGGGGACAGCATTCACATGATCTCTGAACCTTTCGTTCGGAATCCGTTGACTTTCTTTGAACAGATCTTTGCTTTACGATCCGTGAATCGGCAAAATGGTCGGTTTATCGGCGGTTTCAGGTGAAACCCGCATTCTTCGAGGAAAATTGGATGGTTATTGATCTGTACTCTCTGGGGACTTTCTTTTAGGTCCAAGTGTCGTTCGTGGGCGCGGGACATTCCAGGTGGTTCGTTCGACTAGCTTCGAGGTGGGTACTTTATGGTATTTCGGTATATAGTCGTTCCCGTTGTAATTTGTGAAAATAAAATAGATGTATCTTGTTTGTAAACTATTTAACCCCATTGCATGAGAATCCCGCTATTTCATTTCTAACTGTGGCGACGAAGGTCGCAGTGCCGTATTATACGCCGGTCTCGGCATTTATGCTCACGATTGCTTACACGCACACCGGCGGTCTGGCCACCGCACAGGGTGTATTTTTTCAAAAGGATGGTACATTGACCCGTGTACCCCACAATGTGTGATGATGGGGACCCCTCAAGGTGAGGCGACTCCTACTTGGGCAGTGGAGGGGTTAAAAGCACCAAGGCGAGCGGAGTAGCTCTGGGGTAGGTGCCCAGCATGATTTCAATTGGGGTAGGTGCCCAGCATGATTGCAATTGGGGTAGGTGCCCAGCATGATTGCAATTAGGGTAGGTGCCCAGCATGATTGCAATTGGGGTAGGTGCCCAGCATGATTTCAATTGGGGTAGGTGCCCAGCATGATTTTAACAGGGAATATGGTGATTCATGAGGGGGAAGTGGAATGCGCTGGTGTATCAGTTTGTTTATGACATTTTTTATAGCATTATACCTGTTTTCATCTACTTTAATTGTCACTAAAACTTCCCCTCATGAATGCGCAATATTCCTGTAAGTCAGAACGGAACACCTGCCAAAAGGTCTAAGGACCCCCGATGAAACGAAACACCTTGCTCTCACCTCGTTACCACCAACCCCTCCACGGCACTTGTGCAACCCATAAAATAACCGCGAGGGGTCCCCACTATGTCACCTTGTGGGCTACACGGGTCAACGTACCACAGTTCCGAAAAAGTACACCACTGCGGTGGCCAAACCGCTGGTGTGCGTGTAAGCAACCATGAACATAATGACCGAAGTCCATGTTGTTACGGAATTTGAGTTGGCGTATTTCGTGAATTCGGTTAAGTCTTGAAGATTGAAGGAAAAGAAAGTTGGATCATATAACTCAATCTCAAGAAAGAAGAATTCAAGAGGATCAGGTATGTTTAACTTAATATCTTTGGTGATCCGAATACTTCTTATAGTGTAGAAAGACTTGGATGGATTTGTTATTGCATAAATATCAAAAACTGGACATGGGACATGTTCAGGATCCGGATCAGACTGTTCAATCCGGATCCCGAAGGTGGTTCGTTCATACACCAGTTCAATCCGGATCGTAGCTTCCCTTGATCCGGATCCCGAACATTGTGTTTACCAATTTATTTGAACGATCCGGATCACGCTACTGCAATCCGGATCCCGAACGTTGAAGTTTGGTGAACTGTATGAACGATCCAGATCAAGCACTTCGATCCGGATCCCGAACCTTCGTTTTTCTGGAGACTGTTTTTCTCGCTACTGCAATCCGGATCGCCGATCTCCGATCCGGATCGTCGTCATGTAAAAACTCCAGAAAAGGTTAGTTTTTGATCCTTATCTTCTTCCAAGGGTTTCTAACCTATAAATAGACCCTATGATTCTTTTTCTAGGGTTAATCCACATAATCCGAAAAACAGCCGTCATAATAAAATATAATCTTTTATACGACCTAAGATCCACATATAGAGAAGAAAGGAAATCATAGATTCTATCTTATGTTTCTTCATCTATATTGATTGGTTTGATTCTAGGTTTTCATACTCACATCTTGAGTAGAATCAAATCAATGAATACTTAGATGGTATTTCCGATCTATTCTTAATCTAAGTATTCGGCGGATCATCACCACCCAAAAACAACGATTTACCCCAAAATCGGCGCGTGGACTCGCGTGGCCTTGTGGATTCAAGGTGCTACCGCTCTCGTGGATTCGGAGCGAGGTACGTTCGTGGATTCGAAGCGTACTACTGGGTAAAGACCGTGGATTCGGTCGGACGTCGTGGACTCGACGTTGGACGCCGTGGATTCGGCGTTGGACGCACATCGTGGATTCGAGAAGCGTCGTGGAGCGAGCGGAGAAGATCAACTAGGAGCGTATGGAAAAGGTTGAGTCGTCTGTGAGTACGGTATATCACCTTGTACGTGTTTAATTCTAGTGGATTTCACCGTGTTATCGGTCTCGTGGTTTTTTACTCCGGTTTGGAGTTTTCCACGTAAAAATCTCTGCGTGTTATTTATTTTTCCGCATTGGGTTTTTATATCGCAAAGATTTTTGAGTGTTTACGGTTTACACCTATTCACCCCCCTCTAGGTGTTTTTTCCCCTATTTAGATCCTATTATACATATAACCCAACAAGTGGTATCAGAGCGGGAATAGGGTTGTAAACAATGGTTGAAGGTGGAAACATCAACCGACCCCCGTTCTTCGATGGAACAAATTATGCGTACTGGAAAGTACGGATGAAAGCCTTTTTAATTTCCATCGACGAACGGGTGTGGCAATCAATTGAATTAGGATGGTCTAATCCAACTGAAATTATTGGTGATGTTCGCACCCTCAAATCTAGGTCGAAATGGACCAAGGAAGAGATTGATATATCTTCTTACAATGGCAAGAGAATTAATGCTTTATTTAATGCCTTATCACAAACAGAGTTCTCTCGCGTCTCGGCATGTGAGACTGCGAAAGAAATCTGGGATGTTTTTCAAGTTACGCATGAGGGAACTAACCTTGTGAAGATTCAGAAACTGCAAATGCTTACGAGCAAGTTTGACTCTATTTTCATGGCAGAAAATGAATCGTTCGCAGACTATTACACACGATTGCAAGACATCGTAAACTCATGTGCTAACTTGGGAGAGAAGATTCCAGAATTTAAAATTGTAAGAAAGATCTTAAGAACTCTTCCTGAAAGATTTCGTTCCAAGGTTACAGCCATTGAAACTATTAAACACCCGGACGAAATCCGTGTAGAAGAATTAGTTGGTTCTTTACAAACTTATGAAATGACATTTCCTACTAACTATTCTTCGGGAAAGGCATCCTCTTCTAAGTCTTCAGGTTATGCTTTGAAAACAACAAAAGAAGAAGACGCGGATTCATCCTCCTCAGGCGATGACGAGAATTTATCTATGGAGGACTTTGAGAAGCAGCTCGCTCTCTTGACAAGAAGATTTCGCCGAAACTTTCGAAGGGGTAATTCAAGCAAAACTCCATCCTTCGTAAAGTCGAAGAAAGGCAAGGGTTCTTCAAGTTACAAGTCAAGAAAGCAAGAGGGCTTTTCTAAGGATAAGAAAAGCACAGAAGGACAAGTCCAATGCTTCAAGTGCCGAGGCTACGGCCATATCTCAACGGAATGTCCAACTAAGAATCCGTCTAAGAAGAAGGCGATGCAAGCCGTCACTTGGGATGACACCTCATCGTCAAATGAGTCATCGTCAAGTGATGAAGAAGACAACGCAACAGCGTTCCACGCGTCCACATCTTCACCCTTCATGTGCTTAATGGCAAGTTCATCCGAGTCATTGTCCAACTCCACTGTTGAAAAGAATGCAACGGACAATGAATCGGATGATTCGGAAGGTGAAGATTTTGCTCTAGCCTACCACAGACTTTTGAGGGATTCAAAGAAACTGGCTAAGTGTAACGACCCGGCCCACTAGCAATAATAACTCGTTGGGCCCAAATCACAACCCAAAATGCTTAAGCCCAGTTCACTTAGAATAGACCCCGTTCAACATGATAGAGTTAAAGGCTAGGATAAAGTAAATAAAACCCACCTGTCACTAGTAGCGATCAAGGCTCGACTTTCCTCGCGTCCCGACACGCTCGTCCGGGCCCACACACCTGCCGCAAGGAGAAGTCAGCACCAAGACTCGAATAACAAACACGGTTAAACCGCCTCCCCCGATCGGTCCGGCGGCGTGACCCGCCGGTTCGGCGCCCGGTCCCGAGCGGCTCCCCGCCCGTACACGGGACTGTGCGCGAGCCCAGCCCCGCGCGGGTTCACCCCCGCACGTGGGGCTGGGCGCGCGCCCGGCCCCGTGCGGGTCACCCCCGCACGTGGGGCTGGGTGCGTGCCCGGCCCCGTGCGGGTCACCCCCGCACGTGGGGCTGGGCGCGTGCCAGGCCCCGTGCGGGTCACCCCCGCACGTGGGGCTGGGCGCGTGCCCGGCCCCGTGCGGGTCACCCCCGCACGGGGGCTGGGCGCGTGCCCGGCCCCGTGCGGGTCACCCCCGCACGTGGGGCTGGGCGCGTGCCCGGCCCCGTGCGGGTCGCTGCCCGCATGCGGGGCTGGGTGCATGCCCAGCCCCGTGCGGCACACACGGGTACACCGCCAGCCCGGGGGGGGCGGGGCTTCGCACATGCGCCGGATTCCGAAGAATCCGTCGCCTGTGCTCCCTTCCCTTTTTCCGAAAACCAACAACAAGAAGAAAACCAAGAATTTACCAAGAACCGTAAAACCTCCGTCTCACCTCGGTTACGATGTCGATGGTTGGGGGAGGAGGGATCGTCCGTTCTTGCGTGGCCGGTTCCGGGGAAAAAGTTGAGCGGTGGTCTTTCCTTTCCTCGATCGTTCCGCCGCGGTGCTCCACGCCGATCCACGCGTAGAGGAGGGTTTGGGGAAAACGCTCTTGTCCGCGCTCGGGGTATCGTGCGTTAAGGTAAGAGGTAGAAAGAAGGGAGGTTCCTAAAACCTAATCCCCAAACGCCTAATTTATTTAGTTGTTTTGGCACAGTCTGACTAAACCCAAATTGGAAAATAAAAGATTGGGCGAATGAGAATTGGGGTGGTTAAAACCCAAACCTCGAGCAAGGAGACAGGTTGATTTGGGGGCGAACCAGGGTCCGGTCTGCCTCGGTACATGTGGAAGTCACCTGAACCGTACTAAACTTCCGAAATTTATTTCGGGAGATTCCGGAGTCGGAATCCAAAACCGATCGCGCCGCCGGTCTCCGTTTCGCGAGCTTTATTATCCAAAAATACCCGCGAGCCCCGACGGTCTGCCCAGAATGAAGGTAAAAATAAATCACACCCCAGACCCCTTAGTCGAAAAGGTTCAATAAAATTCAAAGGGAGGACCAGAAAGGAAAAATAAACTCGCGGTTATTACACCACTCACCTCTAAAAACGAGTTTCGTCCTCGAAACTCAAACCCGGGTGGTGGTGAAAAGGTCGGGGTAGCACTCCCTCATTCTTGATTCCAGCTCCCAAGTTGCTTCTCGCTCCTCATGGTTGCTCCAGAGTACCTTCACGTAAGGGATAGCTCGGTTTCGCAGCGATTTGGTCTCCCTTGCCAGGATCTTCACAGGGGTTTCCTCGAAGCTTAGGTCCTCCTTAAGTTCGAGTGTAGAAGCATCCAGGATGTGTGAGGGGTCGGAGAGATACTTCCGGAGCATCGAGACGTGGAAGACGTCGTGGACTCGGTCGAGGTTTGGTGGTAGGGCAAGGCGGTAAGCAACCGGGCCGATTCGCTCCAAGATTTCGAACGGCCCCACGAACCGTGGGCTCAGCTTGCTGTTACGGAATTTGAGTTGGCGTAGTTTCGTGAAAGTCTCAAGTCTTGAAGATTGAAGGTGAAGAAAGTTGGATCGTTTAACTCAATCTCAAGAAAGAAGAATTCAAAAGGATCAGGTATGTTTAACTAAAGATTTTGTGTGATCCGAATACTTCTTGTAGTGTAGAAACACTTGGAAGAATCTTTCATTGCATAAAAATCAAAAACTGGACTTGGGACAAGTTCAGGATCCGGATCAGGTTGTTCGATTCGGATCCCGAAGGTGGTTCGTTCATACACCAGTTCAATCCGGATCGTAGTCTCTTGATCCGGATCCCGAACAGTGAGTTTACCATTTTCCTTGAACGATCCGGATCATGCTTCGCAATCCGGATCCCGAACGTTGATGTTTGGTAAACTGTATGAACGATCCGGATCATGCTCTTCGATCCGGATCCCGAACCTTCGTTTTTCTGGAACTGGCTGACTCGTTACGACGATCCGGATCACAGCTAGCCCGATCCGGATCGCCGTCCGTAAAATTTCCAGAAATGTTAGGTTTTTGATTCTTATCTCCTTCCTAGGGTTTCTAACCTATAAATAGACCCTATGATTCTTTTTCTAGGGTAATCCACATAGCCGTCATTTTCATATATCATCTTATACGGCTCTAGATCCACATATAGAGAAGAAAGGAAATCATTAGAGAATACTCTATGTTTCTTCATCTATATTGATTAGTTTGATTCTAGGTTTTCATACTCACATCTTGAGTTGAATCAAACTAATGAATACTTAGATGGTATTTCCGATCTATCTTTGATCTAAGTATTCGGCGGATCATCACCACCCAAAAACAACGATTTACCCCAAAAATCGGCGCGTGGATTCGCGTGTCCTTGTGGATTCAAGGTTCAACCGCTCTCGTGGATTCGGAGCGAGGCACGTTCGTGGATTCGAAGGGTGCTATTGGGTGAAGACCGTGGATTCGGTCGGACGTCGTGGATTCGACGTTGGACGCCGTGGATTCGGCGTTGGGCGCAGATCGTGGATTCGAGAAGCGTCGCGGAGCGAGCGGAGAAGATCCTCTAGGAGCGTATGGAAAAGGTTGAGTCGTAAGTGTGTACGGTAAATCACCTTGTACGTGTTTTAATTCTAGTGGATTTCTGCCGTGTTATCGGTCCCGTGGTTTTTTTACTCCGGTGATGGAGTTTTCCACGTAAAAATCTTGCGTATTATTTTTATTTCCGCATTGGGTTTTTATCGCAACGATTTTTGAGTGTTTATACGTTTACACCTATTCACCCCCCTCTAGGTGTTTTTTCCCCTATTTAGATCCTTATTACATATAACCCAACAAGTGGTATCAGAGCGGGAATAGGGTTGTAAACAATGGTTGAAGGTGGAAACATCAACCGACCCCCGTTCTTCGATGGAACAAATTATGCGTACTGGAAAGTACGAATGAAAGCCTTTTTAATTTCCATCGACGAACGGGTGTGGCAATCGATTGAATTAGGATGGTCTAATCCAACTGAATTTATTGGTGATGTTCACACCTTAAAACCTAGGTCGAAATGGACCAAGGAAGAGTTAGATTCATCTTCTTACAATGGCAAGGGAATTAATGCTATTTTTAATGCCTTATCTCAAACTGAATTCTCTCGCGTCTCGGCATGTGAGACTGCGAAAGAAATCTGGGATGTTCTTCAGGTTACACATGAGGGAACTAACCTCGTGAAGATTCAGAAACTGCAAATGCTTACGAGCAAGTTTGACTCTATCTTAATGGCAGAAAATGAATCTTTCACGGACTACTATACACGATTGCAAGACATCGTAAACTCATGTGCTAATCTGGGAGAGAAGATTCCAGAATTTAAGATTGTAAGAAAGATCTTAAGAACTCTTCCTGAACGATTTCGCCCAAAGGTTACTGCCATTGAAACTATTAAACACCCGGACGAAATACGTGTAGAAGAATTAGTTGGTTCATTACAAACTTATGAAATGACATTTACTACTAACAATTCTTCTGGAAAGGCATCTACTTCTAAGTCTTCAGGTTATGCGTTGAAAACAACTAAGGAAGAAGACGCGGATACATCCTCCTCCGACGATGACGAGAACCTTTCTATGGAGGAATTTGAGAAGCAGCTCGCTCTCTTGACAAGGAAGTTTCGCCGCAACTTTCGAAGGGGTAGTTCAAGCAAATCTCCATCCTTCGGAAAGTCGAACAAAGGCAAGGGTACTTCAAGTTACAAGCCAAGAAAGCAAGAGAACTTCTCAAAGGATAAGAAAAGTTCAGAGGGACATCTACAATGCTTCAAATGTCGAGGCTACGGCCACATTGCAACGGAGTGTCCTAACAAGTATCCGGCAAAGAAGAAGGCGATGCAAGTCGTCACTTGGGATGACAACTCAACGTCAAATGAGTCGTCTTCGAGTGATGAAGAAAAGAGCTCCACCGCATTCCACGCGTCCGTATCTTCACCCTTCATGTGCTTTATGGCAAGTACATCTGAGTCGTTGTCCAACTCCACTGTTGAAAAGAACGCAACGGACAACGAATCGGATGATTCGGAAGGTGAAGAATTTGCTCTAGCCTACCACAGACTTTTGAGGGATTCAAAGAAAGTGGCTAAGCAAAACAAGAGTTTGAGAGGGAGAGTGCATGATCTCGAAGAAGAAGCAAAAAGAGCGACTTCTCTCTCAAACGCTCTTGAAGTGGAAAGGGAAAACCTGATAAAAGCAAATGTTTCCCTTCAAGAGTCCAATGAGCAACTTGAGAAGGAACATACAAATCTGGTGGATAACGCGAATCACTTCTCAAAGCTCTACAACGAGGCTCGACTGGATAACCTGGAAATGACAAAGACCATTTTCCAACTCAAGAATGACTTACAGCGATTCTCTTCAGGAAGGAGTAAGTTGGATAGACTTCTTGGTCTTGGTCAATCAAATCGGTTCGGCCTCGGATACACTCAAACTGGAAACAGTCCAAGTTCGAGTGAAACAGTTTTTGTGCCTCAGTCGGTATCTCCTCCTCCGACACCGGAATTCAAGACAAACAACGACAACAAACCTACTTCATCCTCTTTGGGATCGTCAAGATCTAAGGTATGTTTTCGTTGTGGTGTTTCAGGGCACATGAGAAGATATTGCAAGACGGGAGTCGAACGCTCATCTCAAGGACCTCTTGCAACAACTACCAAAAAGGCTCCTCCCCGAAAATCAAAGCAAAACTTTTCAAATGAAAAGAGACTTGGTAGTTCATCGCGCAAGACGATTTCATCAAGGAACAACAATCGCTATAACAAGACGCCTTCACCTAGGCATATAACTTCACGACCATTACCGACGCACTCCAAAAGGGTTTGGGTGCGCAAAGGTGAAATTTTCCCTTGTCTTGTTTCCAATGTTTCCTTGCATGCATATGATAGTTCGTCTTGGTATCTGGATAGCGGGTGTTCCCGTCACATGACCGGTGACAAAAATAGTTTTCAAAATCTTGAGAAAATCTCCGGAGGACACGTTGTTTTCGGAGACGGTCGATCTTCCAAAATTGTTGGAAAAGGGACGGTAGCTATTCCAGATGGCCCGATTTTGAAAAACGTCTTATTTGTTGATGGCCTTAAGACTAACCTCATAAGCATAAGTCAACTTTGCGACAATGGTTTTTCAGTTAACTTTTCATCTGTTGAATGCGTCGTAACTGATAAGGACCATGTTTTCTTTTTAAAAGGGGTTAGATCTGAAAACAATTGTTATGTTGTTCCTAATAAATTTTCTGAAAATTGTAACTTAGCCGTTTTGAATAATGAAACTCTTTGGCATGAAAGGCTAGGTCACTTAAATTTTAAGGAACTTACTAGAATTTCAAACAAGGACGTGGTCAAGGGGGTTCCAAAGCTTTTATTTAAACAAAACGTTGTGTGTGGTGGTTGCCAAAAGGGAAAACAGTCTAGGACTGCACACAAGAACTTGAACCACGTTGGTACAAAACGGCCCTTGGAACTTTTGCACATGGATCTTATGGGGCCGACCCGTCAACCATCTTTGGGAGGTAAATGGTACATTCTTTTATTGGCTGATGACTTCTCTAGGTTTTCTTGGGTAGCATTTTTAAAAGAGAAAGCTGATACGTTTGACTCTTTTCATGAGATTTGCCTTCGTATTATGATTGAAAAGAATGAAAAGATCATTCGTGTTAGGAGTGATAGAGGTGGAGAATTCATAAATTCAAAATTCATTGATTTTTGTACTTCAAATGGCATTAAACATGAATTCTCGGCACCCTATACACCTCAGCAGAATGGTGTTGTTGAGCGCAAGAACAGGGTTGTTCAAGAGATGGCGCGTGTGATGCTTCATAGCCGGAATTTACCGCTACATTTTTGGGCTGAAGCCGTGAACACCGCTGTCTATGTCATTAATAGAGTTTACTTGCGCCCAGGAACTTTAAATACACCATATGAGCTGTGGTTTAGTAGAAAACCGGATATCAAATACTTTCGTATCTTCGGGAGTCGTTGTTACATTTTACGTGACCGTGAAAATCTTGGAAAGTTCGACTCTCGAAGTGATGAAGGGATCTTTTTGGGTTATTCTACGAATAGCAGAGCATATCGAGTATTTAACATTGAATCTAAGACGATCGTAGAATCTATAAATGTTAAAGTAGATGAAGCTTTTCACTTTGAATCTGGAAAATCTACCCTCGATATCTCTCTAGATGATGATTCTCCTGCTAGTGCATCTTCTTATGATAATACTTCCAATATTAATGATGCATCTAATGGTTCTTCTAGTTTATCTGATGTGCAGGAATCATCTCATGTATCTCCGAGTACTCCATTTCAACAAACGTTACGAATCTCCAAGGATCATCCGGAATCAAACATCATTGGAGATCCACAAGAAGGAGTTAGAACTCGGAGGCAGTTGGTTTGTGGATTCGCTTGCTACGTATCTTTAATCGAACCAAAGAACATAGATGAAGCTCTTCAGGATGACTACTGGATTAAAGCAATGCAGGAAGAGCTCCATCAATTTGAGCGAAACAAAGTCTGGGAATTAACGAAGCCTCCAAAGCAACACAATGTGATAGGTACCAAATGGATCTTCAAGAACAAGAAAATGAGGATGGTACTATCATCAGGAACAAGGCACGATTAGTTGCTCAAGGCTACTCTCAAGTAGAAGGTATAGACTTTGACGAAACATTTGCCCCTGTAGCTAGACTCGAGTCCATTCGTATACTATTTGCTATTGCGTGTCATTTTAAAATCAAATTATTTCAAATGGACGTTAAGAGCGCATTTCTAAATGGGTTTTTAAATGAGGAAGTTTATGTGGCTCAACCGAAAGGTTTTGTAGATCATAAACAACCTAACCATTTTTTTCGTTTGAAAAAGGCTCTTTACGGTCTGAAACAAGCACCGCGAGCATGGTACGAAAGGTTAACAAAGCACCTTTTGGAGAAGGGCTATACTCGAGGGGGAGCTGATAGGACTCTCTTTGTGAAGCATTATCAAAGTAATTTTATTGTAGCACAAATCTATGTCGATGACATTGTATTTGGCGCAACAAGAGATAATGATGCTTCTAAATTCGCGGAGGACCATGGAAAGCGAATTTGAGATGTCCATGATGGGCGAATTGACTTATTTTCTTGGATTGCAAATTAAACAAAATGATGAAGGTATTCACTTGAGTCAATCCAAGTATGCAATGGAGTTGGTCAAAAAGTTTGATCTAGAAAATTGTAAAGATTTTCCGACTCCAATGGGAACTAGCCACAAGGGACTTGGAAGTGAATCACATAGTGAGAATGTAGACGAGAAACTGTATAGAAGTATGATTGGAAGTCTACTTTACCTCACGGCTAGTCGCCCGGATATATCCTTTAGTGTTGGGATTTGCGCGAGATATCAATCAGCACCAAAGGAGGTTCACCTGAAAGCGGTGAAAGGATCATCCGGTATATCAAAGGATCAATTAATTTCGGAATTTGGTATCCTATGGGAACAAGTCTGGATATTGTGGATACTCAGATGCCGATTGGGCAGGATCAGTGGATGATCGGAAAAGCACGAGTGGTGCATGCTTCTATCTTGGCCATTGCCTTGTTGCATGGCACAGTAAAAAACAGAACTGCATAGCACTCTCGACTGCCGAAGCGGAATACATTTCAGCTGGAAGTTGCTCAACTCAACTCATTTGGATGAAATGCGTATTGAGCGACTTCCGCATTTCAGCATCTTCGGTAACAATACTTTGTGACAACACTAGTGCTATTAACATTTCTAAAAACCCTGTGTTGCACTCTAGAACAAAACATATTGAACTTAGATATCATTTCTTAGAGAGCTAGTTGAATCAAATACTCTTCAACTTTCATATATTTCAACTGAGGATCAATTAGCTGACATTCTAACAAAACCTTTGGATCAAAAACGTTTTATTCATTTACGAAAAGCAATTGGTATGCTTTCCTTGAAATAAACTTCTTTTTGAAACCTTTGCTTAGGATAGGTTTTGTATATGTTTTGTTTGGTTCATTATCTATGTTTGTACATAGGACATTAATTGAGCATTAGATCATAATTGACTTTAATTGCATCTTTTCACACATTTAGAAATTTATTATGCTTTTGCCATCCTAATATTTCACTGTTGCAATGATCATTTATGTTAATTAAATCATCTTCTGAGTGATCAAAGTCAATTTCTCTCTCTCTATGATCTCTTGGTATAGTCATTATCTTATTTGACTGCTTAGTCGAGTATGAAATCGAGATCAATATTTGGTTGAATACTTTATATCTTAAATAATTGATAGCCAATTGAGGGGGAGTCTTAGAAAAGTTTAAATGCTCAAAAGATGTGGAAAGAGTTACATCCCAATGAGGAGTGTGAAAACTACCACCACATGGAGGAAAGAGTACCACCTCGGTCGTCCGAGTATTGTGTGCAGCTACCACATGTATACCAAGCATGGTTGTTCAAATTTTTGATTAAGTAAAATGCATGTTGAAATACTTGACTCCGTCAAATTTCAAGGTTGGTATAAGGTGGGTTTTTAATGAAAGATGCTCAAAGAGCCACTCTCTTCAACGATTGTCTAGATACATTATCTACTATATTTGGGATTTCAAACATCTATTGATCTTTGTATTTTCATTTTCTTTACTGAATTGATGATTTGATAAAGGCATTACTCATACAGATCAAGTTAGATGTGATTGAAGGTGTTCAACTTTAAGGGATTTAATTCTTGTAAATTCTCGTTTCATTTTTTGGATATATGATAGATTTGGCATAATCTAATCTTGTTGTATGAAACGATGATTTTTGTTTAAAGTTGATACACATTGTGCGTACACTCTTTTTCTGGTTTTTCTTGTAATTTTCTCTGAAATTTTCTAAAGAAAAAGTTGGGGCCGATCCGGATCGGGCAAGATGATCCGGATCCCGAACGCAGGAATTCTTCTGCGGGCTGACGATCCGGATTGTATCTGCCGATCCGGATCCCGAACGCAGTTTCTCACTGCGGGTAGCCGATCCGGATCGCAGTTATGAACTGATCCGGATCGCGGCTAGGTTTATAAAGAACAAAGGGTTTTTGATTTCTTTACTCCAATCTTTTGTTCCAAAGTTTCCAGAGCCTCTCTCTCTAGATTTCATCCTTCTGGAAGCTTTCAAACTCAAGTTCTTCAACTCCAAGTAAGTTTTATTGATCAAAATCTCGGTTTTTCACCGTTTTTCTCTTTCCTCCTCAAACGTGATGAATTTCTTGGATCAACTTTGTTTGTGGATGGTTTTTGATCAAATTTCTTTTGAAATAAGAACTCTGGGTAGATTAGTTTTGATTATATGCTAGGTATTCTCCTGATTAACGGATTTTTAGGCTTCGATTTCTAAAATTTCGGTTTTAGGGCATATAATAAGGATTTTCGAAAATCATGCAATTGATCTTTTTTAAAGTCCTTTTGCAAAACTAATTTGATTCTTAGTCTCTCTACATGATTATGATTGTTTGGGTACAATTTTTCAATCTTTGAAAATTAACAATTTTTCATTGTTCTTGAGTGTTGCTCACAGGATTTCTTTTCTCAAGAAACCATTAGCAATGGTGATCACTTGGATTGTTTTCCTACTTCTGCTATGGTACATACGAGAGACACTGTCAAGCCGAGAGGGCTAAGAAGCTAAGAAAGCGAAGAAGACTAAGGAGATTCCGAAACTGAATCAGGAGCGGAAGTCGATCGACTGGGATAACATCGAAAACGGAGGGACTGTCCCATTGTCTCCAAAGGGAAAGCAAACTGCTGAAGCTTCAACGCCTACTGCAGCTGAAAAAGGAAAAAAGCCCTATGGAACCAAGTCAAACTGGAACAAAAAGAAAAAACGGTGTGACGAAAAAGAGGCAGTGCTCAAAGATACCACTGAGCTTGAGATTACCACGGAGCCACATTCCCATACGAAGAAGATCAATTCATGTACAAGCGGATGCGAAAGTAGCTCTAAGATGGGTTGCACAAGCGTTCTGAGACTCAGTTCTGACAACTGATTACTTTTGACTAATCTTTTTTTTCTTTTTGTGCAGATTACGATTTTAGGATTTAGTTTTATCCTACTTATTAGTTCTCAGGTTTTAGTTTTATTGGAACTTTTCACTCTCCTAACATTTGTAGTTTTAACTACATTTTGGCTTTGTTTTGTGACAAAAAGGGGGAGAGAGAGTAGAGAGAACTTTGAACAATGAATGATGAAATATCAATGGTAAGTATGATCTCAACGAAATATCAAGGTAAGTATGATCTCAAACTTCACACTTGGTCTTTTGGTTTCATTGTGATTGTTTGCATGTCTCGACTAACTATTCGACTAACTATTTGGGCATGTAATATAACTAACAAGTTGATGTTGGACTAACATTTTGACATTTGGTTTTTGAATGCATAGAAGATATGTTGGTTTTTGACTATGATTCTCTTACATATCTGAATTCTCAAATGTCATGAGGATGATTAGATAAACTCTATCTCTGTACTAAGGTTTTGTATGCTAAATATTCTTGAGGTATCTAACGATCTTTTTGTCAAGAATGATTTCTTTGTGCAGAGAGTACAGATGTCTAAGTCTAGAGTCTGTTTTAGGAGTTTATCTCATGTTTTAAATTTTTGGATCTCCATTGTAAATTTTTGTTGTATGGTGATAGCAACAAAAATATCTTTTTGAATTTTTTAGTGGATCTGTGTTTTGTCACGAAACCGCCAAAGGGGGAGATTGTTACGGAATTTGAGTTGGCGTAGTTTGAAAGTCTCAAGTCTTGAAGATTGAAGGTGAAGAAAGTTGGATCGTTTAACTCAATCTCAAGAAAGAAGAATTCAAAAGGATCAGGTATGTTTAACTAAAGATTTTGTGTGATCCGAATACTTCTTGTAGTGTAGAAACACTTGGAAGAATCTTTCTTGCATAAAAATCAAAAACTGGACTTGGGACATGTTCAGGATCCGGATCAGGTTGTTCGATCCGGATCCCGAAGGTGGTTCGTTCATACACCAGTTCAATCGGATCGTAGTCTCTTGATCCGGATCCCGAACAGTGAGTTTACCATTTTCCTTGAACGATCCGGATCATGCTTCGCAATGATCCCGAACGTTGATGTTTGGTAACTGTATGAACGATCCGGATCATGCTCTTCGATCCGGATCCCGAACCTTCGTTTTTTCTGGACACTGGTGACTCGTTACGACGATCCGGATCGCCGTCCGTAAAATTTCCAGAAATGTTAGGTTTTTTATTCTTATCTCCTTCCTAGGGTTTCTAACCTATAAATAGACCCTATGATTCTTTTTCTAGGGAATCCACATAGCCGTCATTTTCATATATCATCTTATACGGCTCTAGATCCACATATAGAGAAGAAAGGAAATCATTAGAGAATACTCTATGTTTTCTTCATCTATATTGATTAGTTTGATTCTAGGTTTTCATACTCACATCTTGAGTTGAATCAAACTAATGAATACTTAGATGGTATTTCGATCTATCTTGATCTAAGTATTCGGCGGATCATCACCACCAAAAAAACAACGATTTACCCAAAAATCGGCGCGTGGATTCGCGTGTCCTTGTGGATTCAAGGTTCAACGCGCTCTCGTGGATTCGGAGCGAGGCACGTTCGTGGATTCGAAGGGTGCTATTGGGTGAAGACCGTGGATTCGGTCGGACGTCGTGGATTCGACGTTGGACGCCGTGGATTCGGCGTGGGCGCAGATCGTGGATTCGAGAAGCGTCGCGGAGCGAGCGGAGAAGAGAAGATCCTCTAGGAGCGTATGGAAAAGGTTGAGTCGTAAGTGTGTACGGGTAAATCACCTTGTACGTGTTTTAATTCTAGTGGATTTCGGCCGTGTTATCGGTCCGTGGTTTTTTACTCCGGTGATGGAGTTTTCCACGTAAAAAATCTGGTATTATTTTTTTTCCGCATTGGGTTTTTATCGCAACGATTTTTGAGTGTTTAACGTTTACACCTATTCACCTCTAGGTGTGTTTTTCCCCTATTTAGATCCTTATTACATATAAAACCAACACTTGCCCTCAGCCCGACCCGCTAACTCCTCTGGACGGCGAGACCCGCAAGAAAAACATGCTCTCCCACTTGGAATTCCAGGTCGCGGCGCCTTTGGTCGCGTAGCTCTTCTGGCGACTCTGGGCGGTCAGCGGCGGCTGTCGGATAAGCGTGCCTTTCTTCCGTCTCCTCCGCTAAATCGGGTCCCAAGAATTTCCGTTCTCCCAAATCGTCCCACTAATCGGGGATCGGCAGCGCCTTCCATATAAGGCCTCGTAGGGCGCCATCTGGATGCTGGCTGGTAGCTGTTGTTGTAGGCGAATTCACGAGAAGGTAGGTAGCGTGACCACCCGATCCCCCAGTCTAGTCACACAGGCACGAAGCAGGTCTTCGAGGGTTTGTATCACACGCTCCGACTGCCGTCTGTGGGGGTGGAAGGCTGTGCTGAACTGTAGTTTGGTCCCATGGCCCGCTGAAGGCTCTGCCAAAACTTCGAGACAAGCGCGTGTCTCTGTCCGAGGTGATCGATGCCGGCACTCCATGTAATCTCACGATCTCGCTGATAAGCTTGGGCTAACCGTTCTCGGGTCCAGGTCGTATGGATTGGCAGAAAGTTTGCTGACTTGGTTAACGGTCGACTACGCCCAAATGCGTCGTGGCCCTGTTGTGAGCGTGGGAAACCCGTGACAAAGTCCATGGTGATCTGATCCCACTTCACACTTGGCACGGTAGAGGTTTGTAGCTTCCCTCTGGTCGCTGATGCTCGGCCTTTACTTGTTGGCACACTAGGCAAAATGCGCTACGTGTCGGGTGACGTCCCACTTCATTTTGGGCCACCAGTAGATATGTTTGAGGTCCCTGTACATCTTCGTGCCCCCTGGTGTGCCGCATAAGGGCCCGGTGTGCCTTGTCAAAATTTCCTCCTTCACACTCCGACGAGTCCGGCACGCAGATCGTATGCGGAACCGTTAGGGTGCCGTCGGTCTTACCACTGCAAAGTCGTCTCTTGGTCTAGGGAAAATTTGTCTCGTACACGCTGTAGTGTGGGTCGCTGGCGGTGTCCCTCCGATCTTCTCAAGTAACGTCGGCTTGACAACCAAGGTAAGAGTTGCATAACCTGCCGGTTGGCACCACCTCCAACTGCAATCGTGCGAAATAAGAGATAAGTGGTTCGATCCGTTTATCGCGTCCTTGACGCCCCTTCTTGGCGCCTTCTGCTCAAGGCGTCCGCCAACCAACGTTTGCCTTTCCTGGATGGTATTGAATCGTCAAGTCGTAGTCTTTCAACAACTCAGCCACCGCCTCTGCCGCAAGTTCAATCTTTTTGGGTAAGATTACTTAGGAACTTTGATGATCCGAGAAGACGTTACAGTGGACTCCAAAGGTAGTTTGCCTCCATGTTTTTAAAACGAAGACTATGCTGGACAGATCCAAGTAGTGTATAGGTAGTTCTTTTTCGTAGTCCTTC
>JAQNDB010000038.1:0-216756 GCA_029204045.2 Tillandsia leiboldiana | reverse complement strand
ACTTGTTGTTGTTGTTGTGGGGAAGTAACACCGCGAGTGAACGATGTTCTGTAGCTGGAGGCTTATTGATGGTACCTACCGTTGTTATGTGGGACCCTGGGGATTTGAGTTAGTTTCGAGGACGAACTTTTCTTAAGGGGGGGACGGATGTGAGGACCATGGAGCCCCCGTCGAGATTACTTTAACTGGCATCAATCTACAGCTCCCGAGGCACTATTTGGCGTGTTGGTGGATTTTTGTGCCCCAATTGGACATTATTGTTGGGCTTAGGTGTTTTAATGGATCACGTGGTGATCATTGACTCCGTCGGATCGTTCGAAGTGGTTTCGCGGAAGTGGATATAATTTGAACTCTCGCGAAGTTTGACCGAAGTACCTTCCGGATGCCTTCGGCAATTTTGGAGTTGGAATTTGGCGAAATGGACACAAGTCGGATTCAGCGTGCGGAAAACGGTTAAAACGACTACCCCACTTTCATTTTTGAGCACCGGACATTGTTCACCCGGAACAGTGGTTTCCGGGGCGGCGGCAGCGGCGGAGCGGCCGCCGGCAGCGCGGCGGACGAGGCGCGGGCCGCCCGGTCCCACGCGGCAGGCGTGCACCGGGGGCTGGACGCGTGGCGGCTCAGGAGTGGGCCGTCCGCGGGGCCGCGGTCTACGGAGAGTGCGGGGCGCATGGTGCACCGGGGGTGGACACGTGGCATCATCCTAGAGGTGGGTTCACGGCGGTTGGTCTACGCAGTATTCGGGATGGCTCATGTTTATGGGGCACCGGGCTTGGACACGTGGCGGTTCTATTGGTTCGGTCCACGTGATTTCGTGCACCGGGTTCACTAGGCAGAGGCACGACACGTGGCATTCACCTATTGGTTGGTCAACGAATTGGCGCGCAGGGGTGGCAGGCGGCGGCGTCAGGCGGGGCACGTGGGCGCGGCAGGCGGACGCTGACCGGGTGCGTGCCACGTGTCGTCTCCGCGGGTGCCACGCGGCGCGACGCGTGCGGCGGGATCGGCTGTCGCCTGTTTGGCGGGCGACGTGGAGGCCCAGGATGGATTCGGGCGGCTACATGGTTCGCGCGCGGGGATTTCGGGCTGCTACGGTGCCCACACGCCCCGAAAACCCCCAGCGCCCGAAATTGGGACTAAATGGGTATTAAGTGATTTGTTTCCCTGCATGTATAAAGGGCCGAGTTCAACTGAAGAGAACTTTCTCCCTGTTCCTCCTTTCACCAGTGCCACCTTCACGAGGTTCTTCATCTCCCTGGGACGGATCCATCTGCAGAGTTCCAGATTTTTTAGCGCACGCATCCGAAGTTTACCATTTTTACGTGAGCGCGGCGACGCTCGTTCGTTGTGGTCTTCTTCGTCGCATTTTGGTGCGAGGACTTCCCCCGCTTACCCCGAGCACCTTTTTCTGTGATTCTTGCGCCGTTGGCTTCACGACAGGTAGGGCTATGTTTCCCATGTTTACTGGGTCTTTTCCCATTCCGATCTTTTCATGGGTCTTTCGGATCATCTTGTAACCTCTTTTTCCTGGCGGAGTTCTGGGGACAGCGGCGCAGTGTTTTGGTGATATCTTCGCGTACAGGCATCGATTGGGGCGATTCAAGAGGCGATTTGCTCTACACATCACGATAAATATGCCCAAATTTTCTTAGATTTTCTGAATTTTCATCGAAGGTGAAGATATTCTGTGAACATTAGTATTGCTACAGTTTTTGAGAGTAGTTTTAATTCGAGGTGTTCCCTTGTCGGGATTGTTTCTCAGTGTAGGAAGCTCGGAATTGGACGTGCAGGTACTCGTTTCGAAGGTATCGACGCGAGATGCTGTGGTATTTTTATTGGATTTTTCTGGGCATTGCAGCAGGTGAAATAGGCACGGCTTTGGGACTGATTTTCAGATTGTGTATGTTTAGTTAATTTTGGAATAAAAGTGTAATGTTAAGTCTTATTGTTGTACTCAGGGGTTGTTTTCAGCTGTTTGAAGCCGAGGCTTGCGCGACTTGTACAGATGGTGTTATGTTGGCAGATTTTGGACCCGGGGCATCTACCCACTTCACCGACTTCAGTTTTCCTTGGTTTTAGCACTTCAGGTGGGTAAGCTTGTTATCAGTATTGTTTAAGGCAATGTTTATGCTGTGGCAAATATAAGTCCACTTGTGGGGATGTCACCCCTCTATTACTGATGCATGCATGTGTAGGGTACTGGGTTATGTTGGTAAGTAGGTAAGCTTGTTAATGATATTGGTATAAATGATTGCAAGAATAGTATTACTGAGGTATACTGAGGACTTGCATGACTTGGACATCTATGTGATGACTAGTGTAAGCTTACCTAGGATAATGTTTACCCTATGAGATTATGTAACATGCCATGTTAGCACATAGCCTTTCTTGTGGTGGGATTATGCTTTGGGACAGGATTTCGTAGCTATGTGCGGATTTGTACTCTGAGGAGTTATTATGATCATTCTATTAATGAACCCTGAGTTGTGGACAGGTCTAGTATTGGGATTCCGGCATGTTGTTTATTCCTAATGGAACTATTATTATGCTTTACCCCTTTTATTTCCTTGAGGACATTTGCATGCTTGTATGGTCATGTAGTTAGGGCATCTTTTACTGCTGCCACTGACTTATTGAACTTGACTGAGGAGAAACCATGCTTTTCCTTTCTCCTTCTTGTTAGTCAGGTGGTCAGTGTTGCTCGGGTTCGAGCAGGGGGTCCTGGGTAGTTGTAGTCGGGACATCGTGTCTGGGCAGGTTGATTTAGTTGTGGGGCTTTGCGGCAACCGCGGGATATTAGGCGGTTGACCGGATGTTGTCTCTATGCACCAGATTTGGGTGTCGGTTTTCTCTAGTGGATGAGTTTCCCACTTATCGTTCAGGTTGCATCCGATTGAGGTCGGGTCTTTCTTTGGTGGTTGAGTATTCCCACTTTGATCAGATTAATGATCAAGTCCTGACTGTTTCGTGATACTGATGATGTTGATGGACAGAGATGGCTTTACTCGTGTGGTAGCTCCCCTCGAGTGCCGCTCCGGAGTAGGCTTCAGGACCGTGTTGGTTCCGGTCAGACCGTGTTGGGTTCCGGTCAGACCGTGTCGGGGTGCCGGTCAGACCGGTGTTGGGTTCCTGGTCATTATGGACAGTGGATACTGAGTTCGAGAGAATTGGTGACAGAGCAGGCAGTACCGGGTTTTATACCGTTCATTCGATTGAGTTTTATTTCGGTCAAATACTTTTATTGTTACACTCGTGCCTGGGGGCCGAGTGCAGACTGGTAGTTGAGTTTAGATCAGTGCTTGTATTGTTGAGAGCCGTCTGGTTGACGGTGGTCCCGTGTTGTTGCGAGTACTTTGACCGCTGTGTGAGAGGTTGAGCATCATGATTCTATCCGTTCTGAGAGAGAGCGTGGATTTTGACCATAGCCTGCATGATCCTCTACTCGATAGCGAGTTAGTCCGTTTGGAGCACCCTACGTAATTCCTGCCCGTTAGCGGAGGTGTTGTAGGTGGGCGCAGGTTTGACTGGACCAGGTGTGGCAGTCAGCTCGATTGGGTCGATGGTGCACTTCATGTGCTAGTGGTTGCATACCACTGTTTGGTTCTCCCCCTTTTAGCCTTTAGTTAGGGGCAGGGTAGCTGTTGATAGTCTCCACTTACTCATTTCAGTCTTATGACTTGGGTTAGTTTTTGTCTCTTGAGACTTGGTGGGCAGACCGTCGGGTCTGGCGGTGGTACCCACTGAGAACTCCCTTTTTGGAGTAGTTCTCACACCCTTTGGGGGTTTTCCCCCCCTCTTTCTCTCCTCTCCTTTGTTTGCAGAGTCTTGCGGGTGTTGCCGACTCTGCGGTTGTTGATCGAGGCGAGGGAGTCGCGAGCTAGATCCCTACCCGTCGTTGGAGAGTAGCGGTACCCTTCAGAGGAGATCATCTGTAGTTTAGTTGTTTCTTTTTCCTCTTTTGAGAGACTATTGTAGTGAGGATATTTTGTATTGAGAGACTATTGTAGTGAGGATATTTTGTCTTGAGAGACTGTACACTGTTGTATATATTGGGGTTACCTCCCGGTTGGGTTTAGAGCTTGTACTTGAGGATATTGTATTATTATTATTTTGGGAGGCAGACGGTGTTGTTTCATTTCCAGTTGTACAGTGATTGATTTTAGTTACAGCAGATTTTCATTTATAGCTCTGATATCTGTTTAGTTATAGTACTTTTCTTGCAGGTAGGACGCTTCGCCTATGCGGGTTGGCATAGGTGGCGGATCTGTTTGGCGGGCCCGGGTCGCAGTTTCGACCCCGGGGCGTGACAGATAGTGATTTTCAAGACTCGCCCGTGGAAGGTTCTGATTCACAACAACCTAAAGATGCTCCAAATGAAGATGCAAGTAAATTTTATAGGTTACTTAAAGATGCCGAACAACCTTTGTACAATGGTTGTGAGAAGTATAGCAAATTGGCAGCTATTGTAGTTTTATATCATTTGAAGTCCCTTCATGGTTGGAGCAATAAATCTTTTAGTATGCTCCTTGAAGTACTAAAAGATATGCTTCCTTCAGGTTCTAAGTTGCCAGATGATTGCTATGCCGCAAAAAAATATATTAGGGACCTAGGCCTTGGATATGAGAAAATTCACGCATGTCCTAATAATTGTATTCTATTCTGGAACGAGAATGCAGATGCTGAAATTTGTCCAAAATGCAGTACATCAAGATGGAAAAGTAATGAGGTTAGTATTAATGTAGATGTGGAAGAAAAGTCCATCAAAAAGAGAAAGCCGGCAAAAGTCCTGCGGTGGTTCCCTCTAAAGCAAAGACTTCAAAGATTATTCATGTCCTCAAAAACTGCTTCTATGATGAAATGGCATGTTGAAGGTCGGACGAATGATGGGTTGATGAGGCATCCTGCTGATTCATTAGCATGGAAAAGCTTGATAGGCGATATGAGGACTTCTCATTAGATCCTCGCAATGTTAGGCTAGGATTAGCAACTGATGGGTTCAATCCTTTTCGAACTATGAGCACTAAGTACAGTTGTTGGCCTGTTATCTTGATTCCATACAACTTGCCACCATGGGTATGCATGAAGAGGTCTTCGTTTATTTTGTCATTACTCATTCCAGGCCCGAATTCACCTTCTGTTAATATAGATGTATTTTTGCAACCTTTGATCGAGGAATTGGTACAATTATGGGAGCTCGGCCTTGATACA
Source organism: Tillandsia leiboldiana (assembly GCA_029204045.2). Taxonomy (NCBI): domain Eukaryota; kingdom Viridiplantae; phylum Streptophyta; class Magnoliopsida; order Poales; family Bromeliaceae; genus Tillandsia; species Tillandsia leiboldiana. Next base: position 211,545 of record JAQNDB010000038.1, on the reverse strand, counting down.
TACGATGCATCTATCGGAGAGAATTTTTGTATGCGTGCTGCATTATTGTGGACAATCAATGACTTTCCTGCGTATGGTGACTTATCTGGGTGGAGCACCAAGGGTCCTCTTTCTTGTCCTTCTTGTAATTACGATACTCGCTCTCGATGGTTAAAATACGGTGGCAAGTATTGCTTTATGGGTCATAGGCGATTCTTACAGAAGAACCATAGATTTCGAAAAGATAGGATATCATTCGATGGCACTCAAGAAAAGGAGTTGGCACCTAACATGTTATCTGGAACTGAAGTTTTGGAGCACACTCAACACGTTGAATGTAACTTTGGTAAGCATATTAATATGTCAAAAAGAAAGAGGAAAAGAAATGAAAATGTGGAGTTTCAACCATGGAAGAAAAAGAGTATATTCTTTATGCTACCTTATTGGGAACACCATCTGTTGCGTCACAATTTCGATGTTATGCATGTTGAAAAAAATATTTGCGATAATACTGTTGGCACATTATTGAATTTGGATGGCAAAACAAAGGACAATTTGAAGACACGCCTTGATTTAAAAGATATGGGATTACGACCTGAGCTTCATCCTCAAAGTGTTGGACTAGATAAAATTATTTTACCATCGAGTTGCTTCACAATGTCTCTGAAAGAAAAGGATGAGTTTTTAAAAATTTTGAAAAATGTGAAAGTGCCGGATGGCTACTCATCTAATCTATCACGCTGTATTCAGCTCAAGGAACGCAAAATTATAGGTTTAAAGAGTCATGATTGTCATGTTTTAATGCAACAAATTCTTCCGATAGCATTGCGTGGGGTTTTACCGAAGAGAGTAGTTGCACCTCTAATCGACTTATGTTGTTTCTTTCGTGAGTTGTGTTCCAAAACTTTGGATGTACACGAACTTGAGCAACTGGAATCTCGAATTGCAGAGACTCTATGCCATTTGGAAATAATCTTTCCTCCTTCATTTTTTACCATTATGGTACACTTGGTCGTTCATTTAGCTACTGAAGCCAAAATTGCAGGACCGGTTCACTATCGTTGGATGCATCCTATTGAGAGGTTAGGTTTGACCTAGTCTTGTTACTTTTTACTTAACCTAATTGTCTTCTAACTCTTTTAGTTTATATTATCTTTTCAACCTGTAGGGCTCTCTTTCGGTTTAAGTCTGAAGTACGTAATAAGGCTCATCCAGAGGGTTCAATTGCAGAAGGCTATATGATAGAAGAATGCATGACGTTTTGCTCAAGATACATAGAAACTATCGAGACAATATTCAATAGGCCCACTAGGAATATAGATGATTCAATGGGAGCAATCTCAAATATTCTTCTTGATCAAAAGTCATGGATGCAAGCTCATCGATATGTATTGTTCAATAGTAATGAAATAATCCCTTTCCGCTGGTAAATATCTTTATCATATAAGTATTATGTACCTACTAGTTTTAATTGCTTGGTATTAACACTCTTTCTTTTTGTCTAGTATTCATAAAAGTGCAATAAAGAGGCAGAATCGTGGAACACGCCCAAGTGATACGGTTATAAATAATATTCATATAGAGAATTTTGTTGATTGGTTTCGATCATATGTAAGTAAGCTCTCAATTATAATAATATACTAGATGTTTTTGTTTATAGATTTAATCATTTTTATACAATCAATTTATGCAAATGGTAGGTTCTCAATTCAGATGATGAAAGAGACGAGCGATTTACTGATAAAATTAGATGGTTGGCTCGTGGTCCAAATAATTCATGTAGAAGTTTTAAGGGATATGTTGTTAATGGCATGAAGTTTCGCACACGAACTTACGAGGATAGTAAGAAAACTCAAAATAGTGGAGTTTTTGTGGACACTGAAGGAGGCATAACTTACTATGGTATTTTAACTGATATTATTGAGTTGAATTACTATGACAAATCAAGATATGTTTTATTCAAGTGTGATTGGGCTGATATTACTCAAAATAGAGGACAAAAGAAGGATGAATTTGGATTTACTCTTGTAAATTTTTCTCGTTTGATACATACGGGCAAATGACTAAATGATGAACCTTTTATATTTGCATCTCAAGCTAGACAAGTATACTATGTAGAAGATGGAAAAGGCACGGATTGGCTCACTGTTGTTAAGACAAAACCTAGAGATGTGTTTGATATTGGTAGTGTTGGAATTTGTGAAGCCGACAACAACACATACTGTGTTAATGAGCCATATAGTATAGATCTATCAAGTTTATTGAGCGACACAAATGACAATCTGAGTTGGATTAGAAATGATGTGGATGGAACTACAGTCGACAAGATGCTTGCATATGAAAACTTAACACAGGAAGACAAATGCACAGAGAGCTTCGAGTTTGATGATGATTCTACCAGCAGTTGTTCTGACAACTAAAGTAAGCAAAATTGTATTATGTATCTTTTTTTAAATTCTTCATTTATGCTTGTGAGTTGCATAACCTATACCCTATTTGATTGAAAGTGCGCTACATTTTTGCATGTTATTCTTATGCAGATTGTCAGTTACTTTATGGGCCTTGTGCCTAGAAATGTAGACATGGTAATTTTCCTACATTTTCCTAAACATCAATTTCTTATTTCCTTAGACTCATAAGAAAATCAAGATCTTACCTGGAGCAAATGGATTGTGATATTCCAATGAAGCATTACTTGTAAGAAAATGTGATATTCCAATGAAGCATTACTTGTAAGAAAATGTACTTAATACTTTCTTTTTTAACTAACAAGGTTTAGGAGCATTTTGATTTTATTATTTCACTAATTTGATTTTTTTTTTTTGCAGGAATTTTCAAAAAGGATGAAGGATTGGTGAAAACTTTTAATTCGGAGTGAATTCTTTGAATAAGTTGAAGAACTTATAGAAAACTTTGGTTTTATATAGATTTTATTTCTTTTAGATTGAAAACTCGTTTGAATAAAATTTTTGATTGAAAACTCCTTTTGCTTCTGGATATGTTCGTTCTGTACTTCCAGTTATTGAAATCTGTAGGAACTGAGGAAAAAAAACTTGATTTTGAGAGTGATATTGAGCCTCATATCACCTCAGGCAAAAATGACCAGCACTTGATGTGCAACTGCAAATGAAGCAGCTGCATTAGATTTTATATGAGTTGGTTGATTCATTTCATTTGCATACCAGAGAACATATCTTTCACTTTAAAACAGTTAATCAGAGAGGTATGGTCAAATTAACAGCAAAATATGTCAAGATACTAGATATCTCTATATATGTTTCCTTTATTTGTTCTGTGTTCGATGTGATCATGATCTCCTCTTTCTTTTCTTGTATATTCAGATGCCAAGTGAGGCGATCCTGCTGCTTTTTAACTCATAAATAGGTAGTTCTCTAATCACTTTAGTTGGAAATCTGTCAAACAATCGGCAATTTTTACTAGACCTGCGTACGCTTGGAAATTTGCATTGCATCCAAGTTAAGAGAGCAGGAGATTCTTATTAGTGAAAAGCGGTATACGGCAATGACTATAGAAGAACTTAACCTTGTACAATCTAGCTATTTTCTTCTATTTCTGGTTCGTTCGATGCAACTTGATTGTAGTTTTGCTTAAGACACAATGCTTGCTTTATATGGTAATTTATATCGTACTCGTGGAAGTTTAGTTAGTGAGCATATAATTATGGATTGAAGAAGTTGAAATTTCATTCACTCTTTCAGTTTCAACTTCAATTCTGCAATCTTATATCTTAAATATCATTACGTGGAGTAATCCATAAATAGTCGCTGCCTGCGTTCTTAGGTTGCTATGTTACTGAATAAACCTTAGTCAACAGCAATGCATTAATTTGTTCTTACTGTTTTGTGTTCTTTTGTTGGAAAGCTATTTATTTCCTTTAGTCACAATGTTAAGAATTTTTCTTTATTCATTTTAAGGCATGTGTCGTGCGTCGCCGAGTGCCCGATCAGGGGTAGCAGAGTCGTGTTCTTCAGCTACAGGGATCACTCGAGCCAGGTGAGAGAGCTCTACAATATCATCTGAATATTTGCATTTTCCTTGACAGGTTGCAACTACAGTAACTGTTAACGAGATAGTCAGTGGTTTGAAGACTTCATTCAGCTTCAAAACTCCTGATCAAACATCTGGCAAGGTCAGTAGGTTATAGATGTGCGAGAAATAACATATGGTCTGTTAGGTATTTCATAGGAAAAAGAACATATGGTCTGTTAGGTATTTCATAGGAAAAAGAACATATGGTCTGTTAGGTATTTCGTAGTATGCTATGTTTTAAACATTTATCTATCTATTGTATTTTAAAATTTGTCACCATCTCAATTGTGGTCTCCTTTACTCTAACACTCTTCCCTTAATGTATTCCTAAAGTAAGTTTTGGCTTGGCTGCTTTAAAAAGTCTTGGTTAAGTATCCTATAATTGGAGAATTTTTCTTCGTCCCACTTCTCAACACTTGAATGCGTAGAATCTTATTCCTGCTGTTCATGTATCGCATGATCCTTAGGATGTACATTTATCTCTCGGATATATTTTGGCGTATAGATTTTGCATCTTTTTTCAGAACTGTATTTACCTTTATGCTGGAGATGGTAGCAGCTAATCTATGCCAGGGAATTAGAAAATCACTATTGGAAATTATTGTGCTATGGAGAAGAAACTAGATTGGAAAAAAAAGAGATATTTAAGGGATAACAAATTAATGCTTCATTTTCATCCATGAAATAAAAGAAATTTGCCCCTGAATTTTGCCCTAGGTTTTTAGTGTTTTTGGTGATTTTTAATCCTCTAATAAGGGTTTTTTGATTCTGCAGTTGGATAATAAGAAGCTCGAGGAGTTGGTGAAGGGGAAAGGGCGCGATCCTGTTGTGCAGGTACCTGCGATGTTCTCTTCTTGTATCTCTCTTTACAAGCAAGAATCCTGAAAAGAAATCAATTACTTTTATGGCTATTTTGTGATAACAATTGATTCCTATACACTTAACTGCCTTGTGGAGATCTTGAGAAATTTTTGTTGTGGGAAACTGGAGCTTAGTTTTGTTGATCTGCTTGAATAGATTGACGAAAACTGGAAGATAATATTGGCCTTCCAATTGGCTTGTATATGATCAGGACTTTGCATCTTAAATGAATTGAGAGGTAAATATTGAGGATTAAGAGTGTCATAGTGTGGACGATAGATTATTAGGTATTAATGGCAGAAAGAGAATTATATTTTACTTTTTATAGGCATAAGGTTCATGACCTCCTCTTTGCTTCGATCTGCGTTCTTTGTTCTAAAGATAAAAAATATACAGGTTAGGATGCAAAAGAATCTTAGTAATCAGGGTTACCTTGAAAATACACTGTAAATATATATTCATGAAGCACGAATATGCTGAATGAAAATATCAGCAAAATCCTGTGCATGCGAGTATTTATATTCTATTGATTTACAGTGGTTCACTTTTGTGCTGAAAGCTGGTCGAGTTCAGCTTATATCCAGGCTCAAGTGTAAGCCAATGCCAACTTGGTGTATGCATGTACACGGGATAGAACATTGATGATCGATGTACAGGCCCGTGAGATTACAGAAAGAGACCTTCAAACTGGATTACGACTTGCACATCCTGAGGTCCTTGCATTTATTTTATTTTTTGTTTTTTTAGCATTTTTACTGAATTTAGGTTATAATATTATGGTTTGATGTTCAGGCAGTCAAGTACATTGAACCTCAAATTAGATTGGCCGAGAAAGTTGGTAAACGGAAGAAAGAATATAAGTTATCATTGATTTCAGATAGATCGTTTGAGAAAATCAAGAACTTATCGGAAGCACGTATAGAAGAAGTCTTCATAGATTCAACATACGGCAAGGTGTAATACTGCTTCTCCTTTGTTCTCTTTTTCAAGGGGCAGAAATATGAAATAAGTACCTATGATACTTGTTTTTTTTATTGCAGGTTTTGTGCACAGTTACCCTCGGGGCTCCTGGAGATGCTCAAAGACTGGACTCAATTGTGGGCCTACCAACAAAGCGTTTCATGCTTCATTACAGTTTTCCACCATTCTCAATTAATGAGGTTGCCAAGCGTGGTGGCTTGAATAGACGGGAAGTTGGACATGGTACTTACCTCTCCATGCTGTTCTTGAAAAGTCAGATAAGCAATAGCTATACAACATTCCTCGAATGTCATATGTTATACTGTAACACAACAAAGTAACACTCTGTTGATTGTTTGAGCACGGAGCCTTACGTGTACTTGCATAATCGATCCTACTCAGTTGGCAATTGTTTAAGAATTGCATTATGAGATGCAGTGAGAAATGTACTTTTCCGGGGTGTGGCCATCATTATGAGATGCAGTCCCCAGAAATATTAACACGCCCAGAAAACCCAAATCCTAAATGGCCAGTTCCTAAAGATCTTATAGAGTTGCAGCCATCATACAAACAGGCATGTCATTTGTGAAGTCTTATGCATCAGTCACCTATCAACTATAGGCCTTTTTGTAATAGACTTCCTGGCTTTATTTATATATTTTTTGATTGACACCCCTTTTAACTCTGAAGTGCATTAGTTTGAGTTATTTCTGTCAGCTGAATTCGAAATTTCTTTAAGATTAAGGGTTCCTTTAGCTATCGGTTACTAACTGTTACTAAAATGAAGTGCTAAAGTTTTGACTTTATTATTAGTGTTATTCTCTTATTGAAACCTTTTGATTTTATTATTTTACTAATTTGATTTGATTTTTATTTTTTTTGCAGGAATTTTCAAAAAGGAGAATGGATTGGTGAAAATTTGTAATTTGGAGCAAATTCATTGAATAAATTGAAGAACTTGCAGAAAACTTTGATTTCATATAAATTTTATTTTTTTTAGATAGAAATTTTCTTTGATTAATATTTTTGATTGAAAATTATATTTTTACTGTGCATCTTATTTGGCTAAATGATTTAACTTTTCTTGTTTGACAATTGTCGGATATAATCAAATTTAAATTTATTTGAATGATTAATTTGTTTTTATATCTGAATTTAAAAAGTCTAAAAATCTTGTCTAGTTTGTTTTTAATTGTATGTGTTTGTATTTTAGATTGGATTTATAATAATTATAAAACTGTTGGTATAAATTTATTAATTTATACTAGCGCTTTTTACTATATTTAGTAGCGGTCGGAGAACCGTTACTAAAATTATCATCTTCTCCAACGGTCGTGTAAAATGTCGGCAAAGATCTTTAGCGACGGAGATCTAACAGCGGTTACAGAATTTTTTCCGACAGTTTTAGAAGTGTTGGGAAATGTTTTTCCAACGGTTTTAGGTACTTTTCCCAGCGGTTTCAACCGCTTCTAAAACTTAAATTTTTTGTAGTGCAACCATATTCCCGCTCTGATACCACTTGTTGGGTTATGTATAGCTGGATCTAAATAGGGGAAAAAAAACACCTAGAGGGGGGTGAATAGGTGTAAACAATAAACACTCAAAAATCTTTGCGATATAAAACCCAATGCGGAAAAATAAATAACACGTAGAGATTTTTACGTGGAAAACTCCAAACCGGAGTAAAAAATCACGGGACCGATAACACGGTGAAATCCACTAGAATTAAACACGTACAATGTGATATACCGTACTCACAGACGACTCAACCTTTTCCATACGCTCCTAGTTGATCTTCTCTGCTCGCTCCACGACGCTTCTCGAATCCACGATTTGCGTCCAACGCCGAATCCATGACGTCCGACCGAATCCACGGTCTTCACCTAGTAGCACGCTTCGAATCCACGAACGTACCTCGCTCCGAATCCACGAGAGCGGTAGCACCTTGAATCCACAAGGCCACGCGAGTCCACGCGCCGATTTTGGGAAAATCGTTGTTTTTGGGTGGTGATGATCCGCCGAATACTTAGATTAGAAATAGACCGGAAATACCATCTAAGTATTCATTGATTTGATTCTACTCAAAATATGAGTATGAAAACCTAGAATCAAATCAATCAATATAGATGAAGAAACATAAGATTTAATCTATTGATTTCCTTTCTTCTCTATTTGTGGATCTATCTATTTCGGTCGTCTTTTTCCCTTTGTCGTGGGTTGCCCTAAAAGATGAATTAAAGGGTCTATATATAGGTTAGAAACCATTGGAAGAGGATAAGAATAAAAAACTAACTTTTTCTGGAATTTTTCAGGACGGCGATCCGGATCGGACTTCGGCGATCCGGATTGCAGTAGCGAGACAAACAGTTTCCAGAAAAACCAAGGTTCGGGATCCGGATCGAAGTGCCTGATCCGGATCGTTCATACAATTCACCAAACACCAACGTTCGGGATCCGGATTGCAAAGCCTGATCCGGATCGTTCATAAAACATGGTAAAACTAGTGTTCGGGATCCGGATCAAAGGAGGCTACGATCCGGATTGAACTGGTGTATGAACGAACACCCTTCGGGATCCGGATTGGAAAGTCTGATCCGGATCCTGAACATGTCCCATGTCCAGTTTTTGATTTTTATGCAATTAGAAATTCATCCAAGTGTTTCTACACTATAAGAAGTATTCGGATCACCAAAAATAATTAGTTAAACATACCTGATCCTTTTGAATTCTTCTTTCTTGAGATTGAGTTAAATGATCCAACTTTCTTTATCTTCAATCTTCAAGACTTAACCGAATTCACGAAATACGCCAACTCAAATTCCGTAACAAATATTTCTAAAAATCCTGTGTTGCACTCGAGAACAAAACACATTAAACTTAGATATCATTTTCTAAGAGAGCTAGTTGAATCAAATATTCTTCAAATTTCTTACATTTCAACTGAAGATCAATTAGCTGACATCTTAACAAAACCTTTGGATCAAAAACGTTTTATTCATTTGCGTAAGGCAATTGGAATGCTTTCCTTGAAATAATTTCTTTTTGAAATCATTGCTTAGGTTAGGTTTTGTTTTGTGTTTTTGTTCATTATCTATGTTTGTACATAGAACAGTAATTGAGCATGAGAATTATTGACTTTAATTGCATCCTTTTATTTATTTAGAAATTTATTATGCTTTGGATATCATAATAATTCATTTGATGCAATGATCATTTTTGTCAATTAAGTCATCTTTGTTTTGATCAAAGTCAATTTCTCTCTCAAATGATCTCTTGGTTTAGTCTTTATCTTATTTGACAATTGAGTCGAGTATGAAATTGAGATCAATTTGTTGTTGAATACTTTATATTTTAAATAATTGATAGCCATTTGAGGGGGAGTAAATGAAAATTGTTATGCTCAAAAGATGTGGAAAGAGTTACATCCCAATGAGGAGTGTGAAAATTACCACCACATGGAGGAAAGAGCTACCACCTCGGTCGTCCGAGTACTGTGTGCAGCTACCACATGTATACCAAGCATGGTTTTTCGAGTTGATTAGATAAAATGCTTTTGGAATACTTGACTCAGTCAAATTCCAAGGTTGGTATAAGGTGGGGATTTTATTGAAAGATGCTCAAAGAGCCACTCCTTACAATAATTTGACTAGATATATTATCTAACTTATCTGGGATTTCAAACATCTATTGATCTTGGTATTTCATTTTCTTTACCAAATTGATGATTTGATAAAGGCATTACTCATAAGATCGTGATAGATGTAATTGAACTTGTTCAACTTTAAGGGATTTAATTTTTATAAATTTTTGTTTCATTATTTGGATATTAATGATAGATTTAGCATAATCTATTTCTCTTGACATGAAACGATGATTTTCGTTTAAAGTTGATACACAAAATTGCTTACAATCTTTTTCAGGATTTTCTAGAATTTTTCGGAATTTTTCTGAAGAAAAAGTTTGGAGCCGATCCGGACTGGGGAATTCGATCCGGATCCCGAACACAGGAATTTCCTGCGGCTAGGGTTTTATATAGAACAAAAGGGTTTTGATTTCTTTTTACTTCAATCTTTTGTTCCTAAGTCTCCAGAGCTTCTCTCTCTAGAAATCAACTGACTTGGAGCCTTTTCAACTCAGGTTCTTCGATTCCAAGTAAATTTTCTTGATCAAAAACTCGGTTTTTCACAGTTTTTCATCTTTTTGCTCAAAAACGTGAGGAAATCTTGTAACTTTTTCGTTTGAGCTTGGTTTTTGGTCAAATTTCTTTTGAAATAAGAACTCTGGGTAGATTAGTTTTGATTATATGCTAGGTATTCTCTTGATTAACGGATTTTTAGGCTTCGATTTCTAAAAATTCGGTTTTAGGGCATATAATAGGAATTTTTGAAAATCATGGGATTGATCTATTTTTAAAATTCTTTTTGCAAAACTAATTTGATTCCTAGTCTCTCTACATGATAATGATTGTTTGGGTATAATTTTTTCAATTTTTGAAAATAAACAATTTTTTCTCGTGTTCTTGAGGTTTGCTCACAGGTTTTTCTATCATCTGAGCACGAGTATCAAAAATGGCTTTTGCTTGGATTATTGCACTCATTGTAGCAATGGTGGGAACGAGAGCATCTGTTAAAAAGGAACAAGCTGGACCAAGTCAAGAGGAAACGAAGAATGTTCTTCAAAATGGTTCAGAATCAGAAGACGAAGAAGATTGGGACACATTTTGTGAAGAAGTACAAAAAATGGTTGATGACGAAGATAGGTTCTATCTAAAGCAAAAGAAGCTGATGAAGTCTTCCTCAACAACCAAGCAGCACACAAGGAGCAAGAATTCGAGGGGCAGAGGAATTCAGATCAATGAACCCCTCGCCAGAGCACGCTCTCTGCCTAAAGAATCTCCTTGTAATGAAGGTGAAAATACACTTTCAGCATCCACGCAATCCCCTTCTACCTCTAAGAGAAACATCACAAAAGCTGCTATAGTATCTATGCAACAAGAACAGCGGAGAATGGCTGAAGAACAAGAAAGAATGTCGGCTGACATTCACAAGATGAAACAAAATTGTTCCAAACTGTCAAGGATGCTTAAGGGGATTTTGAACAAATTGGACTGCAGTAGCTCTGAGGATTCTGAGTCCGACAACTGAATTTCTTTCTAAGATATCTTTCTGTTTTAGTTCTTACATTTCCTTTGCTTTTTGAACTCTCCTTTAATTGTTGGAATTTTGGCTACTTTAGTGACAAAAAGGGGGAGAGATATAAGAACAATTGGAACAATGGTTAGGTACAATGGTGTGAGGGTACAATGGTGTGAGAACTGTGAACTTTAAAACTTTGAAGGTAAGTATCAAACCAACTTTTGGTTCTGTATTGTGTTTTGAATGCATGCCTCGACTAACTATTTGACTAACTATTTGGGCATGTATTATTACTAACAAGTTGTTTGATTACTAACAAACTTATGACATTTGGATTTTAATGCTTAGAAGATATGTCTATTTCCGATTTTGATCTTAATACATATCTGAGTTCACAAATGTCATGGTAAGTATAAACTCTATCTCTGTTTGGTTTTGAATGCTAAATATTCTTGAGGTATCTAACGATCTCTTTTGTCAAGAATGATTTCTTTTGCACAGAGTACAGATGTCTAAGTCTAGAGTCTGTTTTAGGAGTTTATCTCATGTATTTATTTATTGGTTCTCAAATGTAAATTTTTGTTGTATGGTGATAGCAACAAAAATATCTTTTTGAATTTTCTTGAGTGGATTATCTGTTTTGTCACGAAACCGCCAAAGGGGCAGATTGTTAAGGAATTTGTTTTGGCGTATTTCGTGAATGTGTTAAGTCTTGAAGATTGAAGATAAAGAAGTTTGGATCATATATCTCAATCTCAAGCAAGAAGAATTCAAAAGGATCAGGTACGTTTAACTAATTAATTTTGATGATCCGAATACTTCTTATAGTGTAGAAACACTTGGATAGATTTTTAATTGCATAAAAAATCAAAAACTGGACATGGGACATGTTCAGGATCCGGATCAGTGATCACAGTCCGGACCCCGAATGTGACACCCCCGGAATTTGGATTAGTCCTCTATATAAATGATATAATAGGACTAAATCTCTAACCCGGCTATAGCATTTTGGATGGTAGAAAGATCCAAGAGGAACATGAGAGTTAAGCGTGCTAGAGCTAGAGTAGTTCTAGGATGGGTGACCCCCTGGGAAGTGGGGCGTCACAGTTGGTATCAGAGCCATTCACCAGCCGGAAATGTGAGATGAGTCTCGGCTGAGCCAGGGTTATATAGCGGGTAGAGCGAGGCTCCCTGGCTAATGACCGTTGTGAGTGGAGTGCAGCTCCTCAAAAGGTCGGCTAAGGCTAGCGAGACGAGTCTCACATCGCCTGGTGCTTGTGAGTGTGCTTGAGCCTGACGTGGACGTCAGGGCTTAAAGGGGGGAAGAATGTGACACCCCCGGAATTTGGATTAGTCCTTTATATAAATGATATAATAGGACTAAATCTCTAACCCGGCTATAGCATTTTCGATGGTAGCAAGATCCAAGAGGAACATGAGAGTTAAGCGTGCTAGAGCTAGAGTAGTTCTAGGATGGGTGACCCCCTGGGAAGTGGGGCGTCACACCGAACATTGTTTGTTCATGCGCAAATCCAGTCTGGACCGTGGATCTTCAGTCCGGACCCCGAATGTGGTTTTTGCAGAAACTGCATGAACAGTCCGGATCGGGTACTTCAGTCCGGACCTCGAACGTATGTTTTTCTGGAAATTATTTGTTTAGCCACGACAGTCCGGACCGCCGATTCCAGTCCGGACCGTCGTCCTGAAAAATTCCAGATTAGGTCAGTTTTTGATTCTTATCCTCTTCCAACGGTTTCTAACCTATAAATAAACCCTACGATTCATTTTTAGGGTAATCCAAAATACGGTCAAAAATAGAAATCCACATATAGAGAGGAAAGGAAATAACTAGATTTAATTCTATGTTTCTTCATCTATATTGATTAATTTGATTCTAGGTTTTCATAATCAGATTTTGAGTAGAATCAAATTAATGAATACTTAGATGGTATTTCCGATCTATCTTTGATCTAAGTATTCGGCGGATCATCACCACCCAAAAACAACGATTTTTCCAAAATTGGCGCGTGGGCTCGCGTGGCCTTGTGGATTCAAGGTGCTACCGCTCTTGTGGATTCGGAGCGAGGTACGTTCGTGGATTTGAGACGTGCTACTGGGTGAAGACCGTGGATTCGGTTGGACGTCGTGGATTCGACGTTGGACGCCGTGGATTCGGCGTTGGACGCTAATCGTGGATTCGAGGAGCGTTGCGGAGCGAGCGGAGAAGATCTACTAGGAGCGTATGGAAAAAGGTCGAGTCGCCTGTGAGTACGGTATATTACCTTTGTACGTGTTATAATTCTAGTGGATTTTGCCGTGTTATCGGTCCCGTGGTTTTTTACTCCGGTTTTGGAGTTTTTCACGTAAAAATTTTGCGTGTCATATTTTTATTTCCGCATTGGGTTTTATAGCGCAACGATTTTTGAGTGTTTATTGTTTACACCTATTCACCCCTCCCCCCCTCTAGGTGGTTTTTTCCCTATTTAGATCCATATTTTAACATAACCCAACACAATTTTGTCTGGTAGTGAGATATGATGCGATCCCCATCGGCATCATCATCGAAACTCCTTTTGATGGATCAAACACTTTTGATTCTTCCATCGTATAATAATTATTCGCCTATATTGTTACCTCATGTGTAACTTGTAGAACATCCCAGATTTCTTTCGCAGTCTCACATGCTGAGACGCGAGAGAACTCAGTTTGCGACAAAGCATTAAATAAGGCGTTAATTCCTTTGCCTTTGTAAGAAGATGAGTCAATCTCTTCCTTAGTCCATTTCGACCTAGGTTTGATGGTGTGAACATCAACAATAACTTCAATTGGATTTGACCATCCTAACACGATAGATTGACACATCCGTTCATCAATTGAAATTAAAAAGGCTTTCATCCGTACTTTCCAGTAGGCATAGTTTGTTCCATCGAAGAACGGGGGTCTGTTGATGTTTCCACCTTCAACCATTGTTTACAACCCTATTCCCTCTCTGATACCAATTGTTGGGTTAACTCTAATATGGTTCTAAATAGGGGAAAAAACACCTAGAGGGGGGTGAATAGGTGTAAACGATAAACACTCAAAAATCTTTGCGTAATAAAACCCAATGCGGAAATGAAAAATAACACGCAAGATTTTTACGTGGAAAACTCCATCACAGGAGTAAAAAACCATGGGACCGATAACACGGTGAAATCAACTAACATTATAACACGTACAAAGGTGATATAACGCACTCACAGACGACTCAACCTTTTTCCATACGCTCCTAGTTGATCTTCTCTGCTCGCTCCGCAACGCGCCTCGAATCCACGATTTGCGTCCAACGCCGAATCAACGACGTCTGTCCGAATCCACGGTCTCCACCAGGTAATACGTCTCGATCACACAAACGTACCTCGCTCCGAATCCACGAGAGCGGTTGCACCTTGAATCCACAAGGCCACGCGAATCCACGCGCCGAATTTGGGGAAAATCGTTGTTTTGTTGGTAGTGATGATCCGCCGAATACTTAGATCAAAGATAGATCGGAAATGCCATCTAAGTATTCATTAATTTGATTCTACTCAAAATCTGATCCTTTTGAATTCTTCTTTCTTGAGATTGAGGTATATGATCCAAACTTCTTCATCTTCTATCTTCAAGACTTAAACACTTTCACGAAATACGCCAAAACTAAAATCCTTAACACAGTCCTCCTTGGATGTAATGGCAGTAGGTAGGCGCAGGTTTGACTGGACCCTATGAGGCAGTCAGTTCGATTGGGTCGATTGAGCACCTCGTGTGCGAGTGGTTGCATCTCTCTTCATCTGTATCACCTATTGAGCATTTAGATAGAGACATGGTAGCTGTTGAGTATCTCCAGCCTTTCTTATTCAGTTTTTACTGCATTATTATCTTATGCCTCTAGTATACTTAGTAGGCAGACCGTCGGGCTTGGTGGCGGTTCCCACTGAGAACTACTTGTTGGTGTAGTTATCACACCCGTGTGGGGTTCTCCCCTTATCTTTTTCTTTCCTCTCCTTTGTTTTGCAGAGTCATTGCGGGTGTTGCTAATTCTGATGTTGTTGTTCGAGGCGAGGGAGTCGCGAGCTAGATCCCTACTTGTCGTTGGAGAGTAGCTGTACCCCCACATTGGAGATTTGTAGTACAGTCAGTAGATTAGTTTTATTTCCACTTTTGAGAGACTATTGTATTTGTGAGGATCTAACTTGTACTGAGAGTCTGTACACTGATGTATTATTTAGTTTACCTCCCTGTTTGAGCTTTTGGTTATTGTATGAGGATTATTCTTGGGAGATGAATATTGTATCATTATTTCCAGTTGTACAGATGGTTGGATTTTAGTTTTACAGCAGTTTATTTTTTTTAGCTCTGATATCTGTTTAGCTGTAGTCCATTTTCTTGCAGGTTGTACGCTTCGCCTATGCGAGGTTTTTGTATAGGCGGCGGATTTGTTGGCGAGCGCGGGTCGCAGTTTCGACCCCGGGGCGTGACAGACGTCTACAAGCTTGCGATTAAGGCAGAGAGGCAACTCAAGCCAAATGATGAACGTCGACCATCTAGTGCCAATAGTACTCGACCCATAGGCCGTGAGAATACTTATAACCGGGGTAGTGTTTCTCAAGCTTCTAAGGCCATATCTCAAAAGTCCTATCCAAAGCAAGAGGCGGTGGCTACTTCCAATCGTCCTAGTTCTTCCAACTCCAACCCGCGGCGATGCTATAAATGTCAAGGCCTCGGACATATTGCCTATGAATGTCCAAATATGAGAGTTGTTACTCTCTTGGACCTGACGTCATGCCCCGGGTGTAAACCAGAACCCAGGCCCGTCTACAGATCCGCCGTGCACACGGAATTTTTCCGCGTACACGAAGCGCTGGTAACCTGCTCAGATATAAGAGATATAAAGAAAGAGCAATAAAACAGAGTTGAACTAAAACTACTACATCTCAGACTAAAGCTGGAAGTAAAATATAGTACATCAGGAAATAATAGTACAAGTGTCTCTCCCAGCTCACCAAAATGATACAACCAGCTGGCTAAAGCCAGACCCAAGAGAAAAAAGTACAATCGTCTGAGATAAAAGGGATACAAGTCCAGCTAACTCACTGTCGGGCCGACCTCTATCTACTCAGCTGTCCTCTCTCCTCGATCCGCCGCTGTACGTCCAGCAGCACCCGCAGAAGACTCTGCGAAACAACGGAGAAGAAAAAGAGGAAAAGAAGAATGGGGGTGAGAACTACTAGCAAACCAGTAGCCTCCCCTAGTGGGTAAAGCATCAAACTCCGACGTGCCCACTAGGTCTACCAGAGGTAAAAAGGGAAAGAATAGTGGTAAGTAATAAAGACTGCTGAAAAAAGAAACTACCACTACTATGCCTCTAAATGCATCAGTAACCAAACTGTCCCGATAACCCAATCTATCCACCAGTATAAACTGGTACTGCCTGCTATCGCTCTAATCATCGGGCAAATAAAGCTGCGTCGATGTGATAGCAAAACTCAAAGACTGTCTAACCTCCATGCTCTAGAGGGGAACTCCCTAATGCTCTAGAGGGGAACTCTACCTGACCCCGACACTGCGGAGGGGAACTCGAGGGGAGCGACCCACCCGAGGAAAGCATCACCGGGCATATAAAGCCGCGCCGGTGTGATAACAAACTCAATCACTGTCTGACCCCCACGCTCTAGAGGGGAAATCCCCAACGCTCTAGAGGGGAACTCGATATCTCACTATAGCAGGACTGGATCACGTCTCTGATCAAAGTGGGAAAACCCATCCACTAAAGGGAAACCCGATCCCCAATCTGATGCATAAGTAACCATCCGGTCAACCGCCTAATATCCGCGGTCGCCGCGATACCCACTATCAACAATTTAGCCCAACAACCGACACCCGGTCAACAGCCCAATATCCGCGGTCACCGAAATAACCCACAATCACAATCATGTCCCACATTCGACATCCGGTCAACTGCCTACTATCCGCGGTAGCCGCAATAACCCTCAATCCAAAATCGGGTAAAATAATCTGTATCTGGTCAACCGCCTACTATCCGCGGTAGCCACAATACCCCACAACCCAATAATCAAATTCCACCTATCCCCGACCCCAAGGTTCCGGCTACACTATCCCGTACCCCTCCTCAAACCCGAGCAACAAGAACCACCTGACTAAGGAATAAGGAGAAAGAAAGCAAAACATGGTGTCTCCTAAGTCAAGTTCCAATATAATAGTGTAGCAACAAATAGTGGCCTATCTAGATGACCATACAAGCATGCATATGTCCTTGTGAGAGATAAAGAAAGTATGACAAATAGTGGTTCCACATGTGTATCAATTAATAGCTCCGCATGGATATAACCATCATGCTAAAATCATTATCCAACCACACATGTCTATAGTCCACAAATTATCCTCACATAAATCATCCACCTATGCATGTCCAAAAGATCCTCAAGTGGTATCCTCCCACAAGACATTTCATATTATCCCAATATGATAGTAAATTCCACATGCAAGATTAAGTGCTAATATTATCTCCATGTAAACATGTATAAGTCCCAACCACTATCAGATTCCCACAATAGCATTTTCCAAAAGATAGGCTCACAATTATTTTAGTTTAAGCATGCATGTCCATTAGGTGATCATTCAATGTCACGCCCCGGGGTCGAAACTGCGACCCGGGCTCGCCAACAGATCCGCCACCTATGCCAACCTGCATAGGCGAAGCGTCCTTCTTGCAAGAAAAGTACTACAGCTAAACAAAATATCAGAGCTATAAATAAAAGATCTGCTGTATAACTAAAATCAATCACTGTACAACTGGAAATAATACAATAAGTCTGTCTCCCAAAAATAATAAAACACTATCCACATATACAAGCTCTAAACCCAACCGGGAGGTATCTCCAATATATACATCAGTGTATAAAGTCTCTCGATACATAATATATCCTCACTACATCTGTCCCTCAAAAGAGAAAAAATAAAACAACTAAGCTACAGAAGATCCTCTTAAGGGGGTACCGCTACTCTCCAACGACGGGTAGGGATCTATCTCGCAACTCTCTCGCCTCGATCAACAATCGCAGAATCAGCAACATCCGCTAGGACACTGCAAAACAGAGGAGAGGAAAGAAAATGAGGGGGAAAACCCCCAGAGGGTGTGAGAACTACACCAGAAAGGGAGTTTTCAGTGGGTACCACCGCCAGACCCGACGGTCTGCCCACTAAGTCCTCAAAATACAAAAAGCTAACCAAAACCGTAAGGACTGAAAAAGAAGGAAGCTGGAGACTCTCAACAGCTATCAAGCCTCTAAGCCTGCTAAGCCTGCCTATGCCTGCCATGCCTGCCTATGCCTGCCTATGCCTGCCATGCCTGCCATGCCTGCCTATGCCTGCCTATGCCTGCTATGCCTGCCATGCCTGCCTGTGCCTGCCTATGCCTGCCATGCCTGCCATGTCTGCCTATGCCTGCCATGCCTGCCATGCCTGCCTATGCCTGCCATGCCTGCCTATGCCTGCCTATGCCTGCTATGCCTGCCATGCCTGCCTATGCCTGCCTATGCCTGCCATGCCTGCCTATGCCTGCCATGCCTGCCTATGCCTGCCTATGCCTGCTATGCCTGCCATGCCTGCCTATGCCTGCCATGCCTGCCATGCCTGCCATGCCTGCCATGTCTGCCTATGCCTGCCATGCCTGCTATGCCTGCCTATGCCTGCCATGCCTGCCTATGCCACGGTCAACAACTCACAATGACCCTGGGACCACCGTAACCCCAGACGGTTCCCAACAACACTAGCACTGGTCTAAACACAGCTACTAGACTCCACTCGGTCCCCCTAACACGATGCAACTATAAGGCAAATGTGTCACGCCCCGAGTCCGCCAATTTGTACGGTTCGGGCACGCCAACAGACCCGCCAATCGGGCACGACCTTTCCCTACCCGAAAGGAACGGTAACATCCATAATCATACAACAAGTATGTGCGGAAGCTCAATATCAGAGTACTAAAAATCACTATAAATTTGAACTTTCATTTTGTAAACAAACAGTTTAATGCGGAAATGAAAGCCTGCAAGAGTGAACCATGACTTAAATTTATTACACTTTACATTTCTGAACTTGCAAATAAAATTATTACAATTCCTTTACATAAATTCCTCACCATACAAAGTTCACTCAAGAAATATATAAAAGGGATACCTCTGCTAGACCCTCTAGGTCTCTATGCTGCTGGGCCCTTGCCCTTGTCGTATGCCTCGTCGTCTGCATCTAAAACGTCTCGACCGCCGTATCCATACCTGAACCTGTGGGGGGGGAGTCACCCAAGGGGTGTGAGAACTCCGACAGAGTTCCCAGTGGGTTCAACCACCGAGAAAAAGTGTCCTACACCACTTGGTCCAATGGAAGCAATAATAATAGTGCTAGGAAACTAAAATCCTCAATATCAAAATGCGGCTATGCAATATAATATATCACTACGCTATCTATGTATACTCATCGCCCCAGCACTACTCTGTCTAACCACGCTAGGCTGCTAAGCACCAACTCGGCCACTATGCCGCCGTAAACAGGGTCAAACTAACCCGGCCACCTCGGCCACTCTACTTTTCTCTTTATTCTTTAAATTCTGGTGCTTTAGTTCAAGTTAACCCTCAGAAATTCTTATCCAATGGGCCCCAGCCCGGTAGTCCTGCTACCATAAGATAAGATTTCTAAGGTTGCCGATAACACTCGCAAGTGTTACCCCGTCCTACGGGAGAAACGTGCCAGATGGGTCACTGCCCTGGAGCGGGATACACCTGCGCCTCCAGTAGTCACTGCCCTGGAGCGGGATACATCTGCGCCTCCAGTAAGGGTCACGTTTCCTCCCCGAAGGTACGCCCATTTTATCTTTATATTTTCTTTTCTTTTTCTTTCTCTTTTTACTTTAGTTCTTAGCCTCTTTGTCTTTGAACACTTGCTTTTCTTTCTTATTCGAGCTTATAGCTCCCAATTTTGCCACTGGCAAATCTCTTTCTCTTTCCTTTGAGCATTTATCTCCTTACTTTCACTTTAAGCCTTTCGAAAGTACCTCGTCCGACGGGTCACTGCCCAGGGAGTCCTGCTCCTCTTGACGAGTCTCAAATTCGAAGGCGCCATGTACATTTTCTTTATGCTTTTAGCCACTTTTAGCTTGCGTTTAACTTTGCCTTTTTATAACAATTTATCTCTTATCCTAGGTCTCGCCATAAGGATGACTAGGAGTCACTTAGACTCATACCATTTCTCTATTTGTTCTCTTTGTCTTAAGCAGTTTGTTTGTCTTACTTATTAACCACTTCTGCTCTATCACGAGCAATTTGCTTGTGTTGGTCATTAATCACTTTTTCATCCTTTACCCTAGGTCTTGCCACACGAGTAACTAGAGAGTCTCCTGGACTCATACACATTTCACTTTCCTTTATTTAACTCAAATTGAAGTTAAAGTTGTTGTCCATTTGCCCAGACACCCTATGACTCTCTAGGGTTATATTTGTTTAATTCTTTAACCTTGGGATCTTATCCCACTTTCCTGATTCCTCACTGAATCCTAGAGTTAACTTAACTCTATTTTCCTATTCTACTATTAACTTAGAGTTACATCGACTCTAATTTCCTGTTTTCCCTTTCATGTCTCCACACTTGATCCACTTTTATCTTAGAGTTACACTGACCCTAATTTTCTGTCCGTGAGTTTAAACTCCTCTAGATCACCTTAGGTTTTCTTTACCTAAGTTTAATGTCATACTCATCCAAGAGTTCCTTAACTCTATATTGATCACTGGTTCACCTTAGGTCCCTTTTACCTAAGTTTCATGTCATACTCGTTCTAGAGTCCTTGACTCTATGTTGATCACTAGTTTACCTTAGGTTCCTTTTACCTAAGTTCCATGTCATACTCATTCTAGAGTCCTTGACTCTATGTTGATCACTCGTTTACCTTAGGTTCTCTTTACCTAAGTTCCATGTCATACTTGTCCTAGAGTTCCTTGACTCTATGCTGACCACTAGTTCACCTTAGGTTCTCTTTACCTAAGTTCCATGTCATATACATCCTGGAGTTCCTTGACTCTACGTTGATCACTCTATCCAGTGTCCTTAGGTTATCACCTAAGACCATGCCACTCGTCCTCCCTAGGATAACTCCTAAGTTGATGTCACTCGTCAAACCCCTATACTAGGTTTTCTCCTAGTCTTACTACCAACAACTGTTGTTCCCTTATGTCACGCGATTCCTAGGGTTGTACCCTAACATGCTCACAATCATGAATAGCTAATCATTTTCATGCATGCAATTATTTTCATCTCATTCATAAAATAACAATTATCTCTACGCATGCATATTCATCATATATCTTTGGCAACCAATAGTTGCACTTTTCCTCTGTGTCTCTTTGCACATGCACAACTATTCCCCTATCTCTGGCAACCAACAGTTGCTCTTTTTCATCTGAATCCATCTATACAGGCAATCAATATCATAATTACCTAACGCCTCTAACAGGCTACTATCATGCTTCAAATCGAAAAGCAAGGGAGCAAGGGGAGAGGTCACCCAATTTCGGCAGAATTTCCTACCTTGTAGTGTACCCAATTGCTTGTAGACACTTGCAATTGGTCTCCGCGCGATTCCACTTGTTCCCTCGAGCTTGCACGCAAAACGGTGCACCTCCCTCGAGTCTGCACGCAAAACGGTACACGTCCTCCAGATCTCGGGTTTGCACGCAAAACGGAGCATGCTTCTCTTAAGGTTGCACACAAAACGGTGCACGTCTTTTCTGACCCTGCACGAAAAACGATGCATAATATTAGACTTTGCACGTAAAACGGTGCACAACAACTCAATCGGCGCGTAAAACGGAGCACGTACCTCGGGTTGGCACGCAAAATGGTGCACGTTTTTTTTCCCAGCGTTGCACGCAAAACGGTGCACGTTTTCCAAGTTTGCGTTCAATACTGCGCATTTTTGCCGAATCCGCACGCAAAACGGTGTATTTTTCTACAAATTGGCACGCAAAACGAGATGCGCCAAAAATACCCGCGACAGTCTGTGCAGCAACGGTACAGTAGAACTCGGTCCCTAACACGCAAAATGGCACGGGCTCAAATTTAATGTCAAAAAAGGAACCCTACAAATTGTGCCCAAAAATACCGAAAAATAACGTTACCTCGTACAGTCGCGCCGCCCATCGACTTTTGGGAACGCCTCACGCGCTCCACGAGGTTCACGGCGCGCCCGCGAGCCCCACAAAATTTCTCACTTTCTCTCTCTCTCTCTCTCTCTCTCTCTCTCTCTCTCTCTCTCTCGGGCTCGGGCGGAGAAGAAGAAAAGAAAGAAAAGGAGGAAGGGTCTGCGAGGGAGAAGGAAGAAGAAGAAAAGGAAAAAGAAAAAGGAGGAGGAAAGGATGGGAGGGAGGGAGGTTGTGGACCGGGTCCACGGGCCCCCTCCAATATGGGCCCGCCACCTGGCGGCTCCCCTCGCACACAGGGGCGCGCGCCCCAGCGCCATGCGGGCGCGCGCCCCCGCACGCCCCAGGGGTGTGCCCGTACGGGCCCAATGGGGGCCCGCCATGTGGCGGCCCCCCCTTTGACCCGCCTGCCACCAGAGCCCCCCGCCACCTTGATTCCCACGCCGCCGTCGCCTCAGAAATCCTTTTTTGTCCCGGTTTCTGTCCATTTTTCGTCCGTTTCCGTCCAAATTTGACAGGCGGCTTCGTTTCAGCTTAATTTAACATAGAAAATTTTAAATTTTCAGTTTGGATCATTTCTGGGCCACCAAAAGCCTCACTGTATCTAGAATCATTGGCGGACCCCGTTCTCACAATTCGGGTATCCGATCAACACGAAATTTTTACTGTGGCCTTAAAATAGTATTACGGAGCTCCCCGAGTTTTCTCAGGATTTTCCGACACTATTGGCGGAGCCCGTTCTCACTATCGGGTATCCGATCAACGCGAAACTTTTTCTGTGGTCTTAAAACATATTTACGGGACTCCCGTAATTTTCTCAGAATTTTCCGACACTGTGAATTTTGCACTAAAAATCTGGGCCCCCTTTCTCAAATAAATTTTTAGATCTCTCTATTTTAACCCGATTTGGGCCCAACTCCCATCCAAATGTTCCTTACTTCCCCAACTTTCATAACACTAGTATTTCATACCACCTTTATTTACATTTATTTATATACCAAAATTCCGGTTCACTACAAACTGTCTGTAACAAACCCAATCTAATGCCACCAGTAGAACTGGTACCGCCTGCTGTGCCTGCCAAATCGGGTATGCCAGCCTACGCATAACACCGATAGGGGATGGGAGTCTCAAGGACTCGAAGTCTGAAAATCGCACACTCTGGAGTGGCACTCGAGGGGAGCGACCCACACGAGTAAAGTGCCTCAGTAACAAGTATCATAAATCAGCAGGACTGGATCATGACTCTGATCAAAGTGGGAAAGCCCAACCACTAAAGAAAGCCTCGGTCCTCAATCAGATGCAAAAATACTCAAATGGTGGGAAACTCTGTCCACTAGAGAAATCAGATACCCAATCTGGTGCATAAATAAATGTCCGGTCAACCGCCCAATATCCGCGGTTGCCGTAAAGCCCCACAACTAATCCAATCTGTCCCAGACACCAAGTCCCGACTACACTATCCAGAACTCCTGCTCGAACCTGAGCAACACAGACCACCTGACTAACAAAGAAGGAGAAAAGGAATACATGGTTTCTCCTAAGTCAAATTCCAAAAGTAGTGTAGCAGTAAAAGATGGCCTAACTACATGTCCATGCAAGCATGCTTTGTCCTTAGAAACAATAAAAGTGGGTGAAACATATATTAGTAAAGCATGCTGAAATATTCCTACTATGGTATACCAATCTCACCCAAGTAGGTCATTCCTTGCTTACCTCTCGCTCATATCGGTTGTACAACAATATGCCCGATATCAATCATAGAGGGGTGATATCCCCACATGTGCACTTGCATTTACCATGATATAAAATCTTATATAATTACCAAAATTAAGCTTACCCACCTGAAGTGCTCAATCCAAGGCAAACCTGGGGGTCGGCGAAGAGTGTAGACGCTCTCAGTCCAAAATCTGCTAAAACTGTTTCCTCGGTATATGTTGCGCGAGCCTCGGCTCCAAACAGCTGAAAACACCCAGAATTCACTATCTCCAATTTTCCCCAGTTCCAACAGGTTCAGAAACGGTCGCTAACCTTCCTGGGTACAATAATAAGGTTCAAGATTACATTTTTATTCCAAAATATCCAAGTACGTACAATTCTGTTGGAACAGTCCCAAAGATGTGGATTTTTCACCTGCAGCAAGAACCCAGAAAAATCCAACAAAAATAGTATCGCGTTCCTCGCGTCGATACCTTCGAAACGAGTACTTGCACGCCAAATTCCGAGCCCCGTAGGCCGAGTTATAAATTCCACAGTACAGGTGCGCAAACTCTCACATCCACATAACTGTAAGCTCTAGCACAGATAAGAAGAAAAAGTTCTACCTCCGGGGAGGTCTCTGAAAAATCAAAGAAAAATAAGGTGACGATCCTCGCATCGAGTAGATGAAAAAAGTGTATAGGCACGTCTCCAACCGATGCCTGGTTGCGGAGATAAAAATCCGGCAAGGTGTCGCAGTCCAGAAATTCCATCAGAAAAAGGGGTCCCAGTAAGCATGGAAAAACTCCTCGAAAAGCGCGAAACTAGGGGAAGTAAAAAATACCAAGATCGTAGGTCTGTCTGTCGCGGATCCAACGGCGAAAGAATCGCCTGAAACGGAGGTCGGAGTAGGCCGGGGGAGCTCGTGCACCGAAACGCGACGAAGGGGAACACAAATGGACGAGCGTCGCACCTTGCCGTAAAAATGGAAACCTCGATAAGCGTGCCACCAAAAATCTCCAAACTCTGCAGATGGATGCAGCACTGGGTGTGGATCAACTTTGCTGAAGGCCTCAAGTTGGTTTGAAGCTCGGAAATGGTGGAAAAAGGGAAAAAGAAGCAGCTCGGGTCGCTTAAATAGGCCCAGAAAACAATTCGCAAAATACCCAATGTATCCCGGGATTCGGGCGCCCGAATTTTTCTGGGCTGCTACAGTGTTGGGCCCGGCCCAACACTGTGCTGGCCCGAATCCCCCATGGGCCTCCACGTAGCCCGCCGAACACAGAACACCGGAACCGCCCACTAGCCTCCTGCCACGTGGCCCGCCGAACACACAACACCGAATCCATCCACCGACATCGCGCCACGTGGCCCGCTGTGGTGCCGACACGTGGCGCGCCCGAGCGCGGGAAAGGCCGACAGCGGCCATGTGCGCGCCTGCGCCGCCGCCTGCCGCCTCTGCTTGCACGCGCCCGGAGGAGATAAGAACCCGCTCCGTGGACCCGGCGCACAACACCGCACCAATGACCCTCCGCCACGTGTCACAGCCGGTCCACCGTACACCAACGATCTATTCCGTGGGCCACGACCGCTGAACCGGCCAATCCTGCCATGCCACGTGGCCTGCCCCCCGGTGCACGACGCCGCCGTGGACCGCGCGCCCACGTGCCTGCCCGCGCGTCTGCCCGCGCGTCGCGCGCTGCCCACGCCTGCCCGCCGCCGCCCCCGTGCCTGCCCGCCGCCCTCCGCCGTCGCCGGCGCTGCTCGCCGTTGCCGGAGTTACTGTTCCGGCGTGAACAGTAACCGGTGCTCAAAAATAACAAGTGGGTAGTCCATTTTGACCGATTTCGCGCGCTGAATCCGAATTTGATGTCCATTTTGCCAAATTCCAACTCTAAAAATTGCCGAAGGCATCCGGAAAGATATTCTTTTGTCCAAACTTCGCGCTGAGCCCAATTTTAATATCCATTGCGCGCAAAACCACTTCTATGCATTCGATGGGGTAAATTGACTACTCTCTTGATCCATTTAACACGCCGGGTCCAACACTAGTGTCCAATTGGTGCACAAACACCACCAACGCGCCACATAGGCCTCCAGAAGCTGCTGGTCAACCAGTTTTCTCGTCGTGGGGATCCAGGTCCTCACATTCAATATGTCTAATATGGAGATTCTCTCTAATACACATAGTGAGCAAGTCAGAAATTAAGGTATGCAACAACCACCCACCTCGATCGCGAAGCACGGATCCAAATGCGCTAACACTCCAAGGAAACCTCGGTACACCGCAAAACTGCAACAAATAATCCACACGAGGCACAATCAATTCACAATTCCTCAATTCACCGCTGTCCACAAAACCAGCCAAAAAAAGGCTAAATTTCACCTGTAAGAAGACCTCAAAAAAAATTCCAGGAAAATAATCGTTGCGATCCTCGCGGCGAGCCGATCGAAACGAGTACAAGTACGTCCAAATCCGACACCTGTAGGCCAAGAAACAAATTGAGCACCGCCGCGAGCCAAAATTCCTCACAACAAATAATCTGCGGCAAACAGTCCAGAAGATGCATAAATCTCACCTCTGTACAGTCCTCCAAAAATTCCAGAAAAATCACGGTTGCATTCCGCGCGTTGAGTAGATGAAAATCGAGTATTCACACATCTAGATCCGATAATCGTAGGCTAAGATATAAATTTGACAAGCCCGTGCTGTCCAAAAAGCCACCACAGAAAATAGGGTAAAAAGGTGCCTCGGGAACCATGCCAAAAACACAAAACTGAGCAACGTGATCAACAAGAAAATCGAAGGCCTACCTCTCAGGAACATGCTGCCACGAAAATCGTGCAAAAATTCCAACCGGGTGATCCAGGGGGCATCGTGCACTGAAAGGCGACGAAAGGAGCTAAAACCAAAGAAGCGCCGAAGTGCGCCGCGTCGCAGAAAACGCTGATGTAGAAACCTCCAAAAATCCTAGAACTCCACCAAAGGGTGGAGGAGAGAGAGAGGAAGAACTTCTCTGAAGGAAGCCAAGAGAGAAGAAGCCCAGAAAAGGAGAAAAAGCAACCAAGGGGGCCTATTTATAGCCCAAGTCCACTTCACATGCGGATCCGAATTCGGGCGCTGGATTCGGGCGCCCGAATTCGGCCCAAGCTCGCACAGTACGCGCCCGAATCCTTCTCGGCGCGCCACGTCACCCATGTCCGCACCCCGCGCGCCCGGAGCACGCGCGCCCGCCAATCGCGGTGCGCCGCGTGGCGACAAGGTCCACGGCGGGGACCGTGGGCCGCGGTTCACGCTGGGCCCGCCAGGTCACTGCGCCCGCCAATGAGCGGGTGACACGTGGTTCGGTCGGTCCATTGTGCGCCGCGCCCGGCCGCCTGTCGCGCGTGCGTTGACCGGCCAATCACCGCACGCCACGTGTCTGGGCCAACACTCGCTGCGCTCGGTGCACAAACCCGATACACCCGTCGAATCCGAAGCCGCCACGTGTCTCCTGCGCGCCCAATGGGGAGCCGCCATGTGGCACACCCATCTCTGTACGCCGCGCCAGCCCACGCCCGCGCCTGCCCGCGGCCGCGCCCCTGCTTGCGCGGCCGTGCTCCGCCGCCTGCCCGCCGCCGCCGGCGCAGCCCCGGCCGCCGGAACAGTAACATTTGCCTCGATATCCGTGTTTGCGCATCCGGGCTCCGAAAAATACAAGTAAATAGCCCATTTTCAACGTTTTCGCGCGCTGAATCCAAATTCGAAGTCCGTTTTGCCAAATTCTGCTTCTAAAATTTGTCAAAGGCATCCGGAAAGGTATTCTTAATCCAAATTTCGCGCTGGGTCCAATCCTGAGATCCGATTCGTGCGTAAACACCTCCAACACACAGTCTAGGCCTCCGAAAGCTGCTAAACACACGGCGGAAGCTCCGTTAATCCAACAGTAATCCTCTTGCGGAAATGTCACCCCCCGGGGGTTTCATTCAGCGGAAACAGTCAACGAAGAAGTTTCGTTTTGCGTATAAAATTTTTTTTCAAATTCCTTCCTACCGGTGCGTGCCCAGACCCGCCGCATATACAGAATCACCCAGCAAACGGACAGAGTCTCCTCTGTATATGCACAGCGTCGCGGCTAATACAACATGCAATCATAGCAGTTTATTCAATCACAACAGTTCACAGCACTTACACATACACAACAGAACAGTTCTCAAGGCCGACCAATTTGAAAGGATAAATCCATAGTTTTAAAAGCGGCGCCCACCCGGTATCCAGATTTTCTAAAACAGTTTCGAAAACCATAATGTCACGCCCCGAGTTCAAAAACCAGTGTATAAATTTTTTTTTTTTTTTTTTTTTAATCAGAGTTGCAAAAATAGGCAGGGCAATGACAGACCGCCACATATATAGAAGAGTCCCAATCCCCTATGGAATTGAGCCTTTTCTATATATGCACGGCTAGCTTGGCAACAACATCAAAGTACTAACTACGTACTACAAACAACAACAACAAGTAAACTTTACAACTATCTTTACAAATATACAACTGAAATACAATTTCCTTTCTCTCAAACATCTATTACATAACTTTTCGACTGTCCAGGGTCAACCTCTATATCGATACCTCGCCAATTCGTCCCGACATCCCAACACCCGCTCGACCTGAAAAACAGTCACCCGAGGGTGTGAGACACACCGGAGTGTATCCCAGTGGGCACGACGAGCCGAGAAATAGCAGATCGTACCTACTGGTATACAATACTAGCGGATAGTAAAGATCACATTAGGTAAGCATTATGAAGCAAATGAATAACCAACAGGAATATGTATAATCTTGACAGGAATATAATGAACCGAGCATGCTGAATAATTGTATAGACAGGTATCAAACAATGAATATGTTGACAACAGAATCAGGAATCATGAGATAAGACAAAAGCAGACTAATAACAACATATGCATCAAATAGATGATATATCAAATTACCCAATCACAAGCCACCATATTGGTCCCACAAGACCTCAGGCAAAATTGCCCACCTGGCACCACCTGGTTGACATTCCCCCCACAAGGGGTCACGGGTTGCTATTGCTAACCACTTTACCGGTAAAGAACAATATCCACGGGGAGCGACCCCGACAATGTTCGTGAAGTACAACGGTGCGGGCGATCAAATGCAAATGCTCAAACTCACGGTTCACTGACCGGGTAATCGGCAACAAGCCGGGAAAGTCCCCACTGGGATTGTAGTGGTCCAGGATTCCGTATAGTTTTCCCGTGAATCCTTGGTGTGAAACACCTATCATTGGTGTATTAGGCCCACAGTGCATCAAAGGGATGCTTCGGATGGACACAGTGTGGTATTTACGTTTGCTTTGGCATTCGGAGGTATTTGTCGAATTTTAGAGAAGGCTTTGGGCCAAGCGGAGGCCGTATTTAGATTCAGCGCAGAAAAACGCTTGAAAACGGCTATTTACTTATTTATTTTGGAGTCCGGATGCCCAAAAAGGACCCCCGGAAGTTTTCTGCGCAAAATGGTGCAGGGGGAGCTGTGGACTGGCCGGGGACACGTGGCAGGCCCTTATTGGGCCGGCGCGCCACTCTCGGTCCACGGAAAAGACCGCTGGTGCACGGTGGACCGGCGGGCCATGTGGCGGCACGCGATTGGCCCAGCGTAGTGCGCTCGGCGCGCGGGGGCAGGCGCGGGCAGCTCGGGCAGGCCGGGCAGGTGCGGCGCATGCGCGGTGCACGGTGGACCGGGGCGCGCCACGTGGCGGCCCCGGATTGGTCGGCTCATGTACGCGTGGCGTACATAGAGCTGCCCGGTGCGGCCGTACGCACGTGGGCGCACGTGGGCGCACGTGGGCGCGCGTGGGCGGCGGCGGCCGCCGACAGCCGTGTCGGGCGGGGGGGCCACGTGTCGCCGCACCATTGGCGGGCGCGCCCACCGCGCCGCCAATCACGGGGGACACGTGGCGCTTCCCCGTTGGGCTGCACGGCTGCCGCCTGTTTGGCGGACACGTGGCGGGCCCTGGGCCGGGTCGGACGACCGGTTGGACAGGGCGGGATCCCGTGTGCGGGCTGGGCTGGGCCGGGCCGCACTGTGCGTGCCCGGAAAATCCCGGGCCGGGCCGCACTGTTCAGGCCCAAAATGGGCCGGGCCGCACTGTAGCAGCCCGAAACTAGGGACTTAAAGGGAATTTTCCCAATTGTTTTTGTGGGCCTATAAATAGGCCCTCCCTTCCCCTCTTCTTCTGTTTTTCCCAAGAGATAGAGAGAGAACCAGAGAGAGGCCATTAAAGAGAAGTTGTTCCTCACTGATTTTTCTACCTCGTGGTGCGTTCTCAGATTTTCTGGAAGTTTGACAGCGGCGATCCGGATTTTACAGTGTGCCTCGTTTTTCCCCCAATCTTGGCCCATTATCGTCGCATTTCAGTCCGAGGAGTCCCCTGCGTAGTACAGGAGTCCTTTTTCGACGATTTCTTCGCCAATGTGTTCCTAAGAGGTAGGGCTTCGTTTTTTGTGTTGGTCATTTCTCTGGATTCAGATTCCTTGGCACGATTCCCGAGGTGTTTTGACCCCTCTTTTGCTGTTTGGATGTTTGGACAGCGGCAACTTCGACGAATTGTTTCTCGCCGTAGGAATATCAGATCGAGGCGATTCAAGAGTCGATTTTGGGCTACTTTTCGCAAGGAACGCAAACGTGATTTTTCTGGGATTTTTGGAGCTCGGGACATAGGTGAAATTCCTCGTTTTGCGTGCTGATTATAAAAATAGCAAAATCTGTTTTGAGACTTGTGTGATGTTGTAGGATATTGTTTCAGCTGACGGTGTGCTTAGAGGACAGCGGGATATTTCTTGGTGTGTTGTGCATTCTTTTCGAGGTGGGTGGTTGTGTTTTCCCTCTTTGTTGACTTGCTCACTAGGAGTATTAGAGTTCCCCAATTATATTTATGACAACTAGCTGTTAGCATGTGAACCTGGTGCAATGCCCCCTAATTTGATTAATAACCTCTATGCGATAAATTTGGGACAATAATGTTGGACAATTGCTATATCCTGAACCGCATGCAAATAAGGAATACATAAATGTTTTCAAACAATTCTTTGCAAAAACCCTCGATCATTCTTCTAATACTTTTTAAGATGGACAATTGCATGCTTATTTGGACAACTAGTTAAGCCACCATTTTACTGCAGCACTATATTATGGGATTTGACTTAGAAGAAAACATGTTATTGTTGTTCTTCTCTATCGCTGCATGATGCTCGAGTCTGATCGGGATTTTGAGATAGTATTGTCTGGGACAGTTTAGACTAGTTTTGGGGATTGTGGGGCATAGTGGCAACCGCGGATGTTAGGCGGTTGACCAGATATTTTTACCTTATCAGATTGGGGTTTATGGGTTCAGCGGTGACCGCGAATTTTGGGCGGTTAACCGGATGTTTACTATTGCATCAGATTGGGGATCGGGATTGCATTAGTGGATGGAGTTTTTCCCACTTTGATCATAGTCATGATCCAGTCCTGCTATTGTGCGATATTGGTTACAGAGATACTTGATACAGAGACACTTTACTCGTATGGGTTGCTCCCCTCGAGTGCCACTCCGGAGTAGGCTTTACACCGTGCCGAGCGCCGGGCACAGTTGGTGAGTTGTGAGTGATGACACTTTACACCGTACCGAGCGCCGGGCACAGACAGAGCAGGCAGTGCCAGTATCTCCTGGCCCTTTGATTGAGTCTCCTTGGGCAGTTGGGTTATAGTTGCATATAAACAGTCATCTTCTTGGCATTGCATTTTGAGGCATAGTAGTGGTAGCTTCCTTTTTCAGCAGTCTTTATTGCATACCACTGTTCCTTTCTTTTGCCTCTTATAGTCCTAGTGGGTGCGTCAGCATTTGAGGTTTTTACCCACTAGGGGAGGCTACTGGTTTATCTAGTAGTTCTCACCCCCATGGTTGTTCTCTGTCTTCTCCCCCTTTGCTTTGCAGAGTCGTCTATGGGAGCTGCTGGGCCTTCAGCGGCAGAACGAGGTAAGAGGATCGCCGACTAGCTAGATCATCTACCCCGAGCGAGAGATTAGCGAGGTTTTTATTGTACCCCTTTTGTATCTCAGACTTCAGTAGTTTACTTTTGGGTCTGGCTTTGACCAGCTGGTAGTATATTTATGGTGAGCTGGGAGTTTATTGTACTTTTATTTCAGCCTGTAGTTTATTTCAGTCTGAGATTACTTTTAGTTCTATTAGTTCAGCTCTGTTTATGCTCTTTTATTGTATATTATCTATCTGAGCAAGTTACCAGCGCTTCGTGTACATGGAAAATTCTGTGTGCACGGCGGATCTGTTGGCGGGCCCGGGTTCTGGTTAACACCCGGGGCGTGACAGGGATGCAATAGTATAAGCCAACAGAATCACAACTCAAAAGAACAGCAACAAGATGAAACAATCTCCAACAAGGATGCAAACTCAAAACCAACTGAAACTCTACTCATATGCAGGAATAATCAGCAACATGAATCATGGATCAGATATAATCAGAAGTACTGATACTCAGGTAAATATCCAGGTCTAAAAGCAACTAAATACCAATCATGCAGGCTAACCAATCAGGCACAACTAAACACATGTTTTTGAGAAAACCATCTTCAAAACAAGTTTTAGGTCCAAACCTCGAAGAGCAATGCCTTTGTCCTATCAAACAAGAACAGACTCAGGCGACCCTACGATGTTCGGTAAAAATATTTATTGAATTAAATCATGTGTTTAGCAGCATAACATTTGATCAACAACAAGCCAAAACAATCCAATCAAGGATGCAATATCAGAATCAACTGAATCTCAACTCATATACAGAAATAATCATCAACTAATCCAACCAAGGATGCAATATCAGAATCAACTGAATCTCAACTCTTATGCAGGAATAATCATCAACTACTATAACATGGATCAGATATACTGATAATCAAGTATAAATGTGCAAGCTAGCTAATGACCAATCAGGCATGGCAAATGTCCAGGAATAAAGTCATAATAACTGGAAGCAACTGAGAATCAATCATGCAAAACTAACAATCCTTTTAGGAAAACATTTTGAAAACATGTTTTATGTCCAAACCTCGAAGAGCAATGCCTTCGTCCTATCAAACAAGAACAGACTCCGGCGACTCTGCGATGCTTGGAGACAAAACATTGGTTGAATAAAAACACGTTTATAGCAAAATAAAACTGATCAAAAGGAAGGCAGGCTTCAATATCATCTAGGATAACAAGAACAGGGGTCCAACCAATACCGTACACAGAGGGCCGAAATGATAAAGCCCGGACCGAAGATAAACCCACCTGTCGTTGTGCAGGCGACTAACTGTATCAACCGAACGCTCGAAACCAGAGGCAAACCGAACCAACCTGGATCAAACATATTGATCAGGGATCAACTCTAACTTATTTTAAGTCAACTTAACCCTTTTAATTACTTAACCTCAGTGTTTGACAATCACACTTAGACCAACATAATCTTTTTAGCACTGTTTTCGCTCGTTCTTTCAACTGAAGATTCATTTTAATGAATCGTCACTTCCAGCAGGTGACATTTATCTTGCTGAACACCGTGCTCACCAATTTGCAGCAGCACGGAACCCGAGGAAAACTTCGGGCCATAATATACTTCTCTAACCTAGCCTAAATGTATTTTTGTTTCTCCGGCTTATCAAAACTTATTTTTAACGCGATCATCGCGTCCAGTGACCCCAAAATAGCTAGGAGCTCACTGTCGCGGCTTTGCAAACAACCCGGAATCAACTTTGGGCTAAACTATTCACTTAGAGGTTGATTTCACTACAACTTAACTTTTATTAATCCACTCTAAAATCTGTTTTAGGTATATGTTCAAAATGCCTTAACAAGCACAGGGCTTGCCCTATTTTCAGCCCTGCATTGATGGATCAACAAGATCCAACACCTTGCTTACTAACAACATACACAATGCCCCAAACACTATTCCACACAGATCATGTTTGATCTGAAGTGAGCATCAAGCTCAGGGAACAATTTGGAGCATCTTTCATTTTAAACTCGAAGCCAAAATTCTCTGTTTTCTTTATTGAGGCATTTTCACAAACAGGTGGTGTGCACCAACCTTGCAACATCACCCAACCCAATTTTTGAGCTGGTTCTCTGCAGAGGAGGCCCCTGGGACTTCCCAGGATGGAGGGAATTGCTTCTCCAGGTTGCAGAAACTTTTCCTTGCAACCTGGAGCAAGCTTAACCCACAATTGGCCGCGGGCAAGAGGTTGATGATGAAGTTCTTCACCTTGAAAATTGTGACCACTCAACCAGAGACTCTGGAGCTCAACCACTTGACCAACATGCTGCTAAACATCACTACCAACTTATCTGGACCCGTGCCCGGCGACAGGGCACGGCGGCGGCGCGGCGGAGCAAAGCTCCATTTCGAGCTTCACCTCTCTAATGGCACATTTTTACTAAGGCAATATGAAGCTCCCCAACATGGATGGAAAGATTCTAAAGGTCCACAGGAAACTTCCCGACCATGCCTCCCCGGCCGGAGATGGCCGGAGCGCCGGCGGCCGCATTTGGATCACTTCTCGGGTCATCCATGGCCGCACCACTTTGATGCTGCATGGATGCCATGCAAGTGCATGGATGCACTCCCCTTGGTCCCAGCAAGTATTCTGGGTAGGTGGCCGGCGTCGGAGAAGCTCGCCGGCGCCGGAGCACAGAGCTCGGCCAACAAGCAAACACCCGAAAAACTAGGGTTTCGATTTTCTTCAAAATTACTCAACCATATTTGCTCAAACTTTGCAGCAATATTCTATAGATCATACAGTCCATACCTATCATTTTATTGTTCATTTTGGTCCCCTGGTTAACAAGAACGGCCGCGGCGGAGCCCGGCTAGGTTTCCGGCCATTATTTGCTCCCGCCGGCCATGCAACGTGCATGGGAAGCTCAGGCTTGGCAGGGAGCATCACAGAGACCTAACAAACCTACTGCTAGGGGTCTCGGGCTAAATCAAACTGTGGTTTAGTGACCTTACCTTGGCCGGAGTTGGTGAAGGAGGGAAGAAGCCGGGTTCACTTCTCCTTCCTTGCGCGGCCACAGCAGCCACCCAGGAGCTCTTCCAGTCACAGAGGAACGCCTCAGGAACTCCAGATCCAACTTTGGAAGAGTTTGGTTCCAACCTTCTTTGCTCTCTCTCTCGGGTTCACCTCTCTTGGGGCTGTGTCCTCGGCCACCCCAGTAACCCAGGCATCAAATGGAGATTGCAGAGGGGATGTTGGTGCCTCGAATTCTCCCTCAGACCCCTCGTACTCTAGCCCAAGGAAGATCAAAAGTCACAAATGCATAAATGCAAGATTCCTTCAACCCTTGTTCACACTCAACCCCAACCTCTGGGATCTTCATAGGAGATGTAAAATGCACCAAGAACCTTATAGATTAATCCACTAAATTTTTGGTACACAAAATATATAGATTCTTTAAGAAAATATTAATTTTTCAACACCTTTCACGCAATTCGAGAAAATCCACTCGACGAATTGCGAAACAGACTTCGCCATGACGTCCGGCTCGTCGAGACCTGTCAAGTAGCGTATTTGTTTGTTTAGTTTGGCGCTCTAGTAAAATCTCGAGCCACTATTGATCCACTATGTCTCCAGATTTTGCCAAAATTACTAATTTTATAAATTCCAAAGTAAATTTAAAGTCTTTAATTTCTAGATTATTACATTACCCACAACTTCTAAGAAGTTTCGTCCCCGAAACTTAAACTTAACTAATCCACTACTAACCCTCTAACAGGTTCGCAGTAGTGACAATCAGTCACATAATGCCAACAACTCTCAGGCTACTCATTCGGACCCAATCTGATACTCCCCATTACAGGGCAGAGTATTTCCTCAGTTCTTTCGACAGTACGTTGTGTGCAGCCAACGTGCTTACCAAAAGAAAAGCGAAATACCACAGATCTATCGCCAACAACTAGTTGGAGACACAACTCACATCTGAAGGTACATCACATACCTTCCTTCACAGTCTCTATGCCGATGATATACCCTCTACCAAAGGTCACTACCATCACGTGGTCAGGAATGCCACTTTGTCTATTCACAAGAAACTGGAATCATATTTCAACGTTTTCCAACTCCTTATTAAATCCGACGCATAGGCAAAAATGTGAATTCAACCCAAATCATGATTACCATCGGGCAGCCCCCCCCCCGACTAATGCCAGTTCCATGCCTGCCACCAACACCACGCCTAGTGCGAGCCATAACTACAATACCATGGATGGATTTCAGTTTAACCGACCCACAACTTCTGTTTTTAACTTCAAGACTTAGAACACTAACCATCGCTCTTTCGTAGACACAAGTCATCCTAGGGTTCGTTCCTAGCCAAACCTAGGCATCGTATTCCTATTTCTCTGATACCATCTAATCTGTCACGCCCCGAGTTCAAAAACCAGTGTATAAATTTTTTTTTTTTTTTTTTTTTTTAATCAGAGTTGCAAAAACAGCCAGGGCAATGACAGACCGCCACATATATAGAAGAGTCCCAATCCCCTATGGAATTGAGCCTTTTCTATATATGCACGACTAGCTTGGCAACAACATCAAAATACTAACTACGTACTACAAACAACAACAACAAGTAAACTTTACAACGATCTTTACAAATATACAACTGAAATACAATTTCCTTTCTCTCAAACATTTATTACATAACTTTTCGGCTGTCCAGGGTCAACCTCTATATCGATACCTCGCCAATTCGTCCCGACATCCCAACACCCGCTCGACCTAAAAAACAGTCACCCGAGGGTGTGAGACACACCGGAGTGTATCCTAGTGGGCACGACGAGCCGAGAAATAGCATATCATACCTACTGGTATACAATACTAGCGGATAGTAAAGATCACATTAGGTAAGCATTATGAAGCGAATGAATAACCAACAGGAATATGTATAATCTTGACAGGAATATAATGAACCGAGCATGCTGAATAATTGTATAGACAGGTATCAAACAATGAATATGTTGACAACAGAATCAGGAATCATGAGATAAGACAAAAGCAGACTAATAGCAACATATGCATCAAATAGATGATATATCAAATTACCCAATCACAAGCCACCATATTGGTCCCACAAGACCTCAGGCAAAATTGCCCACCTGGCACCACCTGGTTGACATTCCCCCCACAAGGGGTCGCGGGTCGCTATTGCTAACCACTTTACCGGTAAAGAACAATATCCACGGGGAGCGACCCCGGCAATGTTCGTGAAGTACAACGGTGCGGGCGATCAAATGCAAATGCTCAAACTCACGGTCCACTGACCGGGTAATCGGCAACAAGCCGGGAAAATCCCCACTGGGATGCAACAGTATAAGCCAACAGAATCACAACTCAAAAGAATAGCAACAAGATGAAACAATCTCCAACAAGGATGCAAACTCAAAACCAACTGAAACTCTACTCATATGCAGGAATAATCAGCAACATGAATCATGGATCAGATATAATCAGAAGTACTGATACTCAGGTAAATATCCAGGTCTGAAAGCAACTAAATACCAATCATGCAGGCTAACGAATCAGGCACAACTAAACACATGTTTTTGAGAAAACCACCTTGAAAACAAGTTTTAGGTCCAAACCTCGAAGAGCAATGCCTTTGTCCTATCAAACAAGAACAGACTCAGGCGACCCTACGATGTTCGGTAAAAATATTTATTGAATTAAATCATGTGTTTAGCAGCATAACATTTGATCAACAACAAGCCAAAACAATCCAATCAAGGATGCAATATCAGAATCAACTGAATCTCAACTCATATACAGGAATAATCATCAACTAATCCAACCAAGGATGCAATATCAGAATCAACTGAATCTCAACTCTTATGCAGGAATAATCATCAACTACTATAACATGGATCAGATATACTGATAATCAAGTATAAATGTGCAAGCTAGCTAATGACCAATCAGGCATGGCAAATGTCCAGGAATAAAGTCATAATAACTGGAAGCAACTGAGAATCAATCATGCAAAACTAACAATCCTTTTAGGAAAACATTTTGAAAACATGTTTTATGTCCAAACCTCGAAGAGCAATGCCTTCGTCCTATCAAACAAGAACAGACTCCGGCGACTCTGCGATGCTTGGAGACAAAACATTGGTTGAATAAAAACACGTTTATAGCAAAATAAAACTGATCAAAAGGAAGGCAGGCTTCAATATCATCTAGGCTAACAAGAACAGGGGTCCAACCAATACCGTACACAGAGGGCCGAAATGATAAAGCCCGGACCAAAGATAAACCCACCTGTCGTTGTGCAGGCGACTAACTGTATCAACCGAACGCTCGAAACCAGAGGCAAACCGAACCAACCTGGATCAAACATATTGATCAGGGATCAACTCTAACTTATTTCAAGTCAACTTAACCCTTTTAATCACTTAACCTCAGTGTTTGACAATCACACTTAGACCAACATAATCTTTTTAGCACTGTTTTCGCTCGTTCTTTCAACTGAAGATTCATTTTAACGAACCGTCACTTCCAGCAGGTGACATTTATCTTGCTGAACACCGTGCTCACCCATTTGCAGCAGCACGGAACCCGAGGAAAACTTTGGGCCATAATATACTTCTCTAATCTAGCCTAAATGCATTTTTGTTTCTCCGGGATATCAAAACTTATTTTTAACGCGAGCATCGCGTCTAGTGACCCCAAAATAGGCAGGAGCTCACTGTCGCGGCTTTGTAAACTATCACGCCCCGGGTGAAAACCAGAACCCGGGCCCGCCCACAGATCCGCCGTGCACACGGTATTTCCCGTGTACACGAAGCGCCAAAAACCTGCTCAGATATAAGAGATATAATAAAAGAGCAATAAAAACAGAGCTGAACTAAAACTAATACATCTCAGACTGAAGCTGGAAATAAAATACAATACATCTGTATAAATGATACATCAGTCTCTCCCAGCTCACAAATAATAAATACAACCTGCTGGCAAAAGCCAGTCCCAACAGTGAAGGTACAACCGTCTGAGGAAAATATGGGTACACCAACAGTCCAGCTAACACGCTCATCCTGCCTCGAGATCTATCTACTCAGCCGTCCTCTCTCCTCGACCCGCCACTGAAAGCCCAGTAGCACCCGCAGAAGACACTGCAAAACAAGGGAGTAGAAAAAGAGGAAAGAAGAATTGGGGTGAGAACTACTAGTAAACCAGTAGCCTCCCCTAGTGGGTAAAACCTCAAACTCTGACACGCCCACTAGGTCTACCAGAGGCAAAAGGGAACAAAGGTGGTATGGTAAAAAGAATAAGACTCCTGATGAAAAGCTACCACTAGAATGCCTCTAAATGTGACACCGAAATGAAAGTCCGTATGAATGCATCAGGAAACAACATCTGACCAAATAAACCCAATCGAATCCACCAGTAACACTGGCACTGCCTGCTCAGCGGAATCTGCACACAAGGCTCGAAACTGCGGGATCGGCCCGCACGGCTCGCATCCCAAAACAAGTATCAGACCGGCACACAAGGCTGGGTCCGAAAAGCCTACCTCCGGAGTGGCACTCGAGGGGAGCGACCCACACGAGTAAAGTATCTCTGTCATCAGTATCACAAGTATCTCTGTAGCACATATCTCAATATAGCAGGACTGGATCAAGACTATGATCAAAGTGGGAAACTCCGTCCACTAAAGAAACCCCAATCCCCAATCAGATGCATAGTACTCAAAAAGTGGGAAACACCATCCACTAGAGAAATCTGATACCCAATCTGATGCAATAGTAAATATCCGGTCAACCGCCCAATGTCCGCGGTCACCGCAATACCCTGCCTGTCCCAAAACCCAAGAACCTGACTACACTATCCCATCCACCTGCTCGCGCACGAGCTGCAAATACCCTGAGCCTCAAATGAAAGGAGAAAAGAATAACAAAAGGGGTTTCTCCTATGTCAATTCCAGCATGATAGTGTAGCAGAAAAAGGTGGCCTATCTAGGTGACCATACAAACATGCAAATGTCCCAAGATGGTATATATAAAATAAAGCAGATATCGATATGATCTTACCTTACTAAAGCATGCTGATAAATGCATAAGGACAGTAAATAGGAGATAACCGGTGCCTGTCTATACCTCATGCCCAAGCCCATAATTTATTAATCAGCCTTCTAATCATAGAAGCTACTCCAATGCCTAGTGAGTAATCAAAAATAGGGGTTCACAACAACACCCATGATCACAAACATGTCCCACATATGACATCTGGTCCACCACCTACTATCCGCGGTAGCCATAATACCCCAGAAGCTAAAATCCAGGCCCCCGCTACACTATGCCAATCCCCTGCTCAAGCCCGAGCAACAAATAGTCACCTGACTAAAGAATAGGGGGAGAAGAAGCAAATAGGTTTCTTCTAAATCAAATCCCAACATAAAGTGTAGCGATAAGAAATGGCCCTACAGAATGTCCAAATAAGCCAGCCTATGTCCTCATGAGAGATAGGAGAAAAAGTGACAAATAGTGGTTCG
Organism: Tillandsia leiboldiana; assembly: GCA_029204045.2. Taxonomy (NCBI): domain Eukaryota; kingdom Viridiplantae; phylum Streptophyta; class Magnoliopsida; order Poales; family Bromeliaceae; genus Tillandsia; species Tillandsia leiboldiana. The sequence continues at coordinate 171,062 of JAQNDB010000038.1, read as the reverse complement.
ACCAGTGTATCAATTAATAGCTTCACCTGGGTATAATCATCATGCTAAAATCATAATCCGACCACACCTGTCTATAATCTGCTAATCACCCTCATATAAACCATCCCCCTATGCCTGCCCAAAATATCCTCAAGTGGTACCCTCCCGCAAGACATTTCATAATATCCCATCATAAAAGTAAATCTCCCTTGCTAAGTTAAATACCAATAATATTCCCATAAGCATGTATAAGTTCCAACCACTATCACGTTTCCACTATGATATTATCCATATGATAGGCTCACAATGATTTCTATTAAGCATGCATGTGCATTAGATGATCATTCAACATGTCCAATAGAAAGGATCTCTCTAATATTCCTAGTGGGGTATCAGAATGAGGGATAAAGCAACCACCCACCTGAAATTGCACCATCCAAGTCTGTAAAATCCTTCTCGCTCCAACAAGTCCAGCAACACCCGTAGCTCTCCTGGGCACAATACAAAGTCCACCATTACACATTCATTCCAAAAATTGCTCTCACAATCACATACAACAACAGTCCCAAAGATGCTTAATTTTCACCTACTGAAAATGCCCAGAAAATTCCTAGAAAAATATAACAGCGATCCTCGCGTCGATACGTTCGAAACGGTTGCTTGCACGCCCAAATCTGAGTTCAGTAAGTCAAGATATTAATTCGGCGAGGTAGTACACTCAACACAATCTGTATCAAAATACTGTAGCACTGAACACAGGGAAAACAGGGATTTTCACCTCGAAATAAATCTCTGAAAAATCCAAGAAAAATACGAGCGTGTTCCTCGCGATCTGTAGATGAAAAAGTTGTATAAGAACGTTCCCGTCCGATGCTCGTGCGCGAAGATATGGCCTCCACAATCCGCTAACCATGTCACCTCGGGATCCGTGCCAAAACATCGAAACTGAAAAGTGTGATCAAAATGAAAGTTGAAGCCCTACCTTCTAGGAGTCTGCTGGCGCAAAAATCACTAAAAAAGGAGGTCGGGGATGCCCAGGGGAAAATTTACACCGAAACGGCGATGAAGAAGAACACCTAGAATGCAAAGTCGCACCGCGCCAAAAAATCCGGAACCTCGGAATGCGTGCTCCAAACATCCAGAAATCTTGTAGGTGGATCAAGAACTTAGAGAGGAACAAATCATTAAGAGGAAGCTCGGGGAGATCTTGCACAGACTGAGAGAAAAAGGGCTGCAAAGAAGTCTCGGGCTGCCTATTTATAGGCTGAAGAAATCTTTTGGAGAAATACCCGTATTGTCCCGAGATTCGGGCGCCCGAATTGTTCGGGCTGCTACAGTAATGGGCCCGACCCATTACTGTGCAAGCCCGAAACGATCCAGGCCCGCCACGTGGCCTACTACACCGCTCTCCCGGGCCCCGCTGCGCCCGGCGCACCTGCGCCCGCCAGTGGCGGCGCGCCACGTGGTCCCGGCAACCCTGCACCGCGCACGTCGCGCGCCATGCACCGCGCACGTCGCGCGCCGTGCACCGCGCACGTCGTTCCTGCCCCGCCCGTACGGCCACCTGCCCCGGTAACCTACTCCACTCCTTGCGTGGACCGCGCGCACAACACCGAACCAATAACCATCAGCCACATGTCCACCCGGTTCACCGTGCACCAGGGCCCAAGTTCCGTGGACCGCGCCTGCTGCACTGGCCAACAGGAAAGCGCCACGTGGCCCGCTCCCGGCGCATGCCCTCCGCGGTGGACCGCGCACCTGCCCGCGCCCTCAGCGCCTGCCCGCGGCCGCTAGCCGCCTGCCCGAGCGCCTTCCGCCGCCTTCCGCCGCTGCCCGCCGCCGCCGGCCGCCGCCGGCGATCGCCGGAAACACTATTCCGGCGGTGAACAATAAAAATCACTGTAGCAAGCTCCGAAAAATACAAGTAAATAGCCCATCTTGACCGTTTTCGCGCGCTGAGTCCAAATCCGGCGTCCATTTTGCCAAATTCCAATCCTATAAGTTGCCAGGGGCTCCCGAAAAGGTATTTTTAATCCGAATTTCGCGTTGAGCCTAAATTTGACATCCATTCTGCGCGTAAACTCCTCTAAACATCCGACGGGGTCCCCTGATTACCCACGTGATCTAATTTAAGCCCCGAGTCCATTACTTGTGTCCAAATTGGCGCACGAACACCGCCGACATGCCACGTAGGCTTCCAGAAGCTGCTGGTCACACTGTAGAAGCCCTGCAAAGATCCGGGTCACCACACAAACAGCCCGGAATCAACTTTGGGCTAAACTATTCACTTAGAGGTTGATTTCACTATAACTTAACTTTTATTAATCCACTCTAAAATTTGTTTTAGGTATATGTTCAAAATGCCTTAACAAGCACAGGGCTTGCCCTATTTGCAGCCCTGCATTGATGGATCAACAAGATCCAACACCTTGATTACTAACAACATACACAATGCCCCAAACACTATTCCACACAGATCCTGTTTGATCTGAAGTGAGCATCAAGCTCAGGGAACAATTTGGAGCATCTTTCATTTTAAACTCGAAGCCAAAATTCTCTGTTTTCTTTATTGAGGCATTTTCACAAACAGGTGGTGTGCACCAACCTTGCAACATCACCCAACCCAATTTTTGAGCTGGTTCTCTGCAGAGGAGGCCCCTGGGACTTCCCGGGATGGAGGGAATTGCTCCTCCAGGTTGCAGAAACTTTTCCTTGCAACCTGGAGCAAGCTTAACCCATAATTGGCCGCAGGCAAGAGGTTGATGATGAAGTTCTTCACCTTGAAAATTGTGACCACTCAACCAGAGACTCTGGGGCTCAACCACTTGACCAACATGCTGCTAAACATCACTACCAACTTATCTGGACCCGTGCCCGGCGACAGGGCTCGGCGGCGGCGCCGCGGAGCAAAGCTCCATTTCGAGCTTCACCTCTCTAATGGCACATTTTTACTGAGGCAATATGAAGCTCCCCAACATGGATGGAAAGATTCTAAAGGTCAACAGGAAACTTCCCGACCATGCCTCCCCGCCCGGAGATGGCCGGAGCGCCGGCGGCCGCATTTGGATCACTTCTCGGGTCATCCATGGTCGCACAACTTTGATGCTGCATGGATGCCATGCAAGTGCATGGATGCACTCTGTCACGCCCCGGCGTCGAAACTGCGACCCGGGCTCGCCAACAGATCCGCCGACCATACGGGAAGCCCCGTATAGACGAAGCGACCACCTGCAAAAGATCAACTATACTATACAGATATCAGTGCTGAAAGTAAACTGCTAAAAAGAAGAAAATACACAACCCAAAGCCCTCACCAAAAGTACATAAATCTCTCAAGCAGTAAAATAAAAGTACAACTCTATACCTCACTACAAAGTCTCTCAACAAGAACTCTCGAAAAGTACGGGGTACATCTACTCTTTGGACGATGACTGGTAGGGAACTATCTCGCGTCTCCCTTACCCCGATCAGAAGAAGCAGCAACAGGAGCAGCAGGAACAGGAGTAGAAGTCCCTGTGGGAAAAACACCACGACGGGTGTGAGAACTACGTCCCAAGTAGTTCTCAGTGGGTGCCGCCAACAAGCCCGACGGTCTGCCCACTAAGTCTACTAGAGGCATAAAGTAACAGTATAATACTGAAATGAAATGGCTGGAATAGTAACTCTACAGCTACTATGCCTCTATCTAGATGCTCAAAAAGTGGAACAGATGGAAACATGATGCATCTACGTCGGCGCATCTCTGTCTAGCTCAAATATGGCTCATGCAGGCTATAGTCCAAACCACGATCAACAAGATCAACCAACAACACCAACTCTCAACCACAGGCTGAAAAACCACACAGCTGGGGCCACCGTCCACCAGACGGCTCCCACAACAGAACACTAAACTCACAGGAAAGACCGACACCATAAGGGTTCGGAAACCCGATAGACAGGTGCTAAGAACCCTATCAAACAAGAACAGACTCTAGGCTCCGCCTATCGAAGTTCCCGATCCGCTTACAGTTCGGGAAAGCAATAATCACAGTACAACACGCAGAAGACACCAACAGGGCCCGAAAGTCCCGGGAGACCTACACCTACAACCCTATCAAACAAAAACAGGTTCCAGGCTCGGCCCCCATGGCTTTCGTCCCGACAAAGGACGACCCCTAGAACCCGGACCAATCGAATCCTTTCGAGTAGGGAGATTTACAAGAAAAAGGTGACATTTGTTATTGAAAATTATTTTGATCTGGAAGAAATCCATATTTAATGATTTTAGTTCTTTTTAGAAAAACAGTTAGAAAAATAAGTGTTTTACCCAAACCCCGAAGGGCTGATGCCTTTGTCCAATCAAACAAGAACAGACTCCAGCGGCCCTTCGATGCCTGGAAGAGAACATTGGTAGACTAAAATCATGTGTATGTCGAAAAGGGTTCTAGGTTCAGCTAACACTAGTGAACTACTGCCACTAACACAGCGGCGACAACCCAAACAGGGAAAAATAAGATCTCCCGGGTCCACCATTTACCCCAAACGGTTTCCGGTGCAGACAAGCAAACCACTATATCTACCAGACTCCACTCGGCTCCCAAGCACGAGTGCAAATGCATCCCACACTAAAAGAAGTCCCGACCGCTCGGCCCACTACCCGGGCGAGGATAACACTAAGTCCAGGAATGAAACATAAAGTGTGGATGTCTAAACATAAATAGCCCTAGCCCAAGTGAGGGTTTTCTACTGGTCTGGTTACACATGCAACATATGACGGGGGTGCTAGGTCAGGTTCCAAGATAACAAATATTTAACATGATAGAAGGAAGTAAGAGATCACAAGATCGACAGATAAAACTAGGAACAACAATTCCTACACTCTAGCATGCTACCCAAGTCCAATCACTATCATGCATGATTCTACATCAACAGAATTAGAGCACAGTCCATAGATCTTGAAAGCAAAGCCACCCACCTGAAGACGCTAACTGTCCGGAGTCGTACAGCTGAGAAAACTAGGAAAATAACAACTCTAGGTCCAATAGGTCCAGCACAGTCCACAATCCCTCCTGGGTACAACATAAGGCTACAGTTACACTTAAATCCCAAAATCTGCCAAGAATTACTACACTGAAAATACAGCCGCAAATATGCGATTATTTCACCTGCTGACTATGCTCGAAAAATTCTAGATAAAATATCCCTGCGATCCTCGTGTCGATAGCTTCGAAACAAGTACCTGCACGCCCAATTCCGAGCACCGTACGCCAAGTTACAAATTCCACAGTATCGGTGCGCACAATCCCAAAACCATTCAACTGTAAACTCTTGTACAGATAAAAGGAAAAGTGTATACCTTCGGGAAGATCTCCAAAAATTCCAAGAAAAATACCACGATGATCATCGCGTTGAGTAGATGAAAAAAGTCTATAAGCACGTCCTGATCCGACACACGTGCGCGGAGATCTCCTCGGATGAAGTTGCTGTCCTCACAAATCCTCACAGCAAACCAGGTCCTCAGTGAGCAAGGAAGAACTCCTCGAAAAATGCGAAACCAGGAAATGTAGAAGAAACCAAAATTGTAGCCTTACCTGTTGCGAATCCAACGGCGAAGAAATCGCTCGAAAAGATGGTCGGAGTAGGCCGGGAGAGCTCGTGCACCGAAGGGCGACGGGAGAAACACCGAAGAAAGAACGTCGCGATGCGCCAAGAAAATGAGAACCTCGAAAAGCGTGCCCCGAAAAATCCCCAAACTCTGCAGATGGAAGCTACACTGCGTGAGGATCAACTTTGGTGAAGAACTCCAGCCGGTTTGAAGCTCGGAAGTGCCAAAAAGGCGAAGAGGAAGGGAGCTCGGGCCTTTAAATAGGCCGCAGGAAACAAATGGGAAAATTCCCGATTTGTCCCAAGATTCGGGCGCACCCGAACTTTCGGGCGCCAGAATCCGGGCGCAAGGGCGGTTTACTGTAGCCGCCCGGCAAATCCTGGTGCGGCCACGTCACCCGCACAGCAAACAGCTGTGCGGGGCGCGCCGGGAGCGGCCACGTGGCCCTCCCGGGGCCGGACGCGTGTCCCGCACAGCAAACAGCTGTGCGGGGCGCGCGAGCTGCCGCCACGTGGCACGTACTCGGTCAATCCGGGTAGGTGGCGCCCGCCAGTGGCAGGGCTACACGTGGCCCTGCCACTGTCGCGGTCACACGTGCGGGCAGGGCGCCGCTCTGGCCGCCTGCCACGCACGCGCCCCGAGGCTCCCGTCCGTGACTCCGTGCGTCGCGCCTCGTGAACCCGCGAATGGCGTGACGACACATGTCCCGTGCACCCGGTCCACGCACCCAATTCAGGTTCCGTGGACTGCGCCGCGTGCACCGACCAACCGAGGGATGCCACGTGTCCCCCGCCCCGGTCCATGCACCGCCGCGCAAAATTCTGTAGACCGCGCCTCACGAGCCACCCAATCAGGCGGCGCCACGTGTCCATGCGCCGGGTACGTGCACCCAGCCGCTCCCCTCTGTGGACCGAGCGCTCCGGACCGGCCCAATCACAAGCCGCCACGTGGCAGCCGGCGGTCTACGGCCCCTCCCATGCACCGAAATTCAGCGAAAACTTCCGGGGGTCCGTTTTTGGGCATCCGGACTCCAAATTAGACAAGCAAACAACCGTTTTCAAGCGTTTTTCCACGCTGAATCCAAATCGAACCTCTGATTGGCCCAAAACAAATCTGAAACTTCGGCAAATGCAGCCGAAGGCCAATCCGGCTGTGGATATCACATAGGGTCCATCTGTGGCATCCCTTTGACGCACTATGGACCAGATACACCAACACTAGGTGTTCTACACCACGGTTCATGGGAGAAGCCACACGGGGATCAGGGTCACCACATCCTCCCCCACTAAAAGGAAGTTTCGTCCCCGAAACAAAAACACACCACAACAACAAAACCAAAACAATCCAAACCAACCAAAGAACACAAACACTAAACTAACAAGAAAGGTACGGCTCCACCAGCAGGAAAGTCATCAACCCCAATCCTCGATTTAGAAAAATAGCTGAAATTAGCGAAAAGTCCAAAAATTTCGAAAGATCAGTGCCTGCGCCCCAATCAAACAAGAACAGGTTCGGGCACTGTCTCCATTTCTGGAGCAATCTTTTGAAGTTTTCGTCCAGTTCGTAAATTTCAGTACAAAGGCGAGAAAAGTGAGAGAAGTGTTGGTGCCGTTCCTGCTGTGGCCTCAAAAAGAAAGCTATCCCTAACCGAGACTCCTAAGGACATAACCTCTAGTCCTAAACATCACATCTGCCCCCGAGGTGGCATCTGTCCACAGTCGCTGAAGACAGCAACAGGGCCCGAAAGTCCCGGGAGACCTACACCTACAACCCTATCAAACAAGAACAGGTTCCAGGCTCGGCCCCCGCGGCTTTCGTCCCGACAAAGGACGGCCCCTAGAACCCGGATCACTCGAATCCTTTCGAGTGGGGAGATTTACAAGAAAAAGGTGACATTTGTTATTGAAAATTATTTTGATCTGGAAGAAATCCATATTTAATGATTTTAGTTCTTTTTAGAAAAACAGTTAGAAAAGTAAGTGTTTTACCCAAACCCCGAAGGGCTGATGCCTTTGTCCAATCAAACAAGAACAGACTCCAGAGGCCCTTCGATGCTTGGAAGAGAACATTGGTAGACTAAAATCATGTGTATGTCGAAAAGGGTTCTAGGTTCAGCTAACACTAGTGAACTACTGCCACTAACACAGTGGCGACAACCCAAACAGGGAAAAACAAGATCTCCCGGGTCCACCATTTACCCCAAACGGTTCCCGGTACAGACAAGCGAACCACTATATCTACCAGACTCCACTCGGCTCCCAAGCACGAGTGCAAATGCATCCCACACTAAAAGAAGTCCCGACCGCTCGGCCCACTACCCGGGCGAGGATAACACTAAGTCCAGGAATGAAACATAAAGTGTGGATGTCTAAACATAAATAGCCCTAGCCCAAGTGAGGGTTTTCTACTGGTCTGGTTACACATGCAACATATGACGGGGGTGCTAGGTCAGGTTCCAAGATAACAAATATTTAACATGACAGAAGGAAGTAAGAGATCACAAGATCGACAGATAAAACTAGGAACAACAATTCCTACACTCTAGCATGCTACCCAAGTCCAATCACTATCATGCATGATTCTATATCAATAGAATTAGAGCATAGTCCATAGATCTTGAAAGCAAAGCCACCCACCTGAAGACGCTAACTGTCCGGAGTCGTACAGCTAAGAAAACCAGAAAAATAACAACTCTAGGTCCAATAGGTCTAGCACAGTCCATAATCCCTCCTGGGTAGAACATAAGGCTACAGTTACACTTAAATCCCAAAATCTGCCAAGAATTACTACACTGAAAATACAGCCGCAAAGATGCGATTATTTCACCTGCTGAATGTGCTCGAAAAATTCTAAATAAAATATCCCTGCGATCCTCGTGTCGATAGCTTCGAAACAAGTACCTGCACGCCCAATTCCGAGCACCGTAGGCCAGGTTACAAATTCCACAGTATCGGTGCGCAAAATCCTAAAACCATTCAACTGTAAACTCTTGTACAGATAAAAGGAAAAGTGTATACCTTTGGGAAGATCTCCAAAAATCCCAAGAAAAATACCACGATGATCCTCGCGTCGAGTGGATGAAAAAAGTCTATAAGCACGTCCTGATCCGACACTCGTGCGCGGAGATCTCCTCGGATGAAGCTGCTGTCCTCACAAATCCTCATAGCAAACCAGGTCCTCAGTGAGCAAGGAAGAACTCCTCAAAAAATGCGAAACCAGGAAATGTGGATGCAACCAAAATTGTAGCCTTACCTGTTTCGAATCCAACGGCGAAGAAATCGCTCAAAAAGATGGTCGGAGTAGGCCGGGAGAGCTCGTGCACCGAAGGGCGACGGGAGAAACACCGAAGAAAGAACGTCGCGATGCGCCAAGAAAATGAGAATCTCGAAAAGCATGCTCCGAAAAATCCCCAAACTCTGTAGATGGAAGCTACACTGCGTGAGGATTAACTTTGGTGAAGAACTCCTGCCAGTTTGAAGCTCGGAAGTGCCAAAAAAGCGAAGAGGAAGGGAGCTCGGGCCTTTAAATAGGCCGCATGAAACAAATGGAAAAATTCCCGATTTGTCCCAAGATTCGGGCGCACCCAAACTTTCGGGCGCCCGAATCTGGGTGCAAGGGCGGTTTACTGTAGACGCCCGGAAAATCCTGTTGCGGCCACGTCACCCGCACAGCAATCAGCTGTGCGGGGCGCGCCGGGAGCGGCCACGTGGCCCTCCCGGGGCCCGACGCGTGTCCCGCACAGCAAACAGCTGTGCGGGGCGCGCGAGCTGCCGCCACGTGGCACCTACCCGGTCAAACCGGGTAGGTGGTGCCCGCCAGTGGCAGGGCGACACGTGGCCCTGCCACTGTCGCGGTCACACGTGCGGGCAGGGTGCCGCTCTGGCCGCCTGCCACGCACGCGCCCCGAGGCGCCCGTCCGCGACTCCGTGCGCCGCGCCTCGTGAGCCCGCGAATGGCGTGACGACACGTGTCCCGTGCACCCGGTCCACGCACCCAATTCAGGTTCCGTGGACCGCGCCGCGTGCACCGACCAACCGGGGGATGCCACGTGTCCCCCGCCCCGGTCCATGCACCGCCGCGCAAAATTCTGTAGACCGCGCCTCCCGAGCCCGCCGATCAGGCGGCGCCACGTGTCCATGCGCCGGGTCCGTGCACCCAGCCGCTCCCCTCTGTGGACCGAGCGCTGCGGACCGGCCCAATCACAAGCCGCCACGTGGCAGCCGGCGGTCCACGGCCCCTCCCATGCACCGAAATTCAGCGAAAACTTCCGTAGATCCGTTTTTGGGCATCTGGACTCCAAATTAAACAAGCAAACAGCCGGTTTCAAGCGTTTTTCCGCGCTGAATCCAAATCCAACCTCTGATTGGCCCAAAACAAATCCGAAACTTTAGTAAATGCAGCCGAAGGCCAATCCGGCTGTGGATATCACACAGCGTCCATTTGTGGCATCCCTTTGACGCACTATGGACCAGATACACCAACACTAGGTGTTCTACACCACGGTTCATGGGAGAAGCCACACGGGGATCAGGGTCACCACACACTCCCCTTGGTCCCAGCAAGTATTCTGGGTAGGTGGCCGGCGTCGGAGAAGCTCGCCGGCGCTGGAGCACAGAGCTCGGCCAACAAGCAAACACCCGAAAAACTAGGGTTTCGATTTTCTTCAAAATTTCTCAACCATATTTGCTCAAACTTTGCAGCAATATTCTATAGATCATACAGTCCATGCTTATCAGTTTATTTTTCATTTTGGTCCCCTGGTTAACAAGAACGGCCGCAGCGGAGCTCGGCTAGGTTTCCGGCCATTATTTGCTCCCGCCGGCCATGCAACGTGCATGGGAAGCTCAGGCTTGGCAGGGAGCATCACAGAGACCTAACAAACCTACTGCTAGGGGTCTCGGGCTAAATCAAACCGTTGTTTAGTGACCTTACCTTGGCCGGAGTTGGTGAAGGAGGGAAGAAGCCGGGTTCACTTCTCCTTCCTTGCGCGGCCACAGCAGCCACCCAGGAGCTCTTCCAGTCACAGAGGAACGCCTCAGGAACTCCAGATCCAACTTTGGAAGAGTTTGGTTCCAACCTTCTTTGCTCTCTCTCTCTTTCTCGGGTTCACCTCTCTTGGGGCTGTGTCCTCGGCCACCCCAGTAACCAAGGCATCAAATAGAGATTGCAGAGGGGATGTTGGTGCCTCGAATTCTCCCTCAGACCCCTCGTACTCTAGCCCAAGGAAGATCAAAAGTCACAAATGCATAAATGCAAGATTCCTTCAACCCTTGTTCACACTCAACCCCAACCTCTGGGATCTTCACAGGAGATGTAAAATGCACCCAGAACCTTATAGATTAATCCACTAAATTTTTGGTACACAAAATATATTGATTCTTTAAGAAAATATTAATTTTTCGACACCTTTCACGCAATTCGAGAAAATTCGCTCGACGAATTGCGAAACAGACTTCGCCATGACGTCCGGCTCGTTGAGACCTGTCAAGTAGCATATTTGTTTGTTTAGTTAGGCGCTCTAGTAAAATCTCGGGCCACTATTGATCCACTATGACCCCAAATTTTGCCAAAATTACTAATTTTATAAATTCCAAAGTAAATTTAAAGTCTTTAATTTCTAGATTATTACACATAAATCCATAGAGTTTTTAAAACAATGCCCACACGACACTTAGGTTTTGAAATCCGTTTTCTAAAATCCATAAGTCCACAAGATTTTGAAAACGGTGCCCACACGACACCCAAGTTTTGAAAACGATTTCACAATTCCTTTTTCTTTTTCTTATTTTTTTTTTGAAAAACGGCTGAACAGAGATAAGAAATAACTCAGCATCCACATAACTAGAGAGAGAAAATACCGACATCCACACCGACCCCACGAGGGTATCGAGAACCACACAATAGTCTACAAGTAGTAAATGAAATGCGAAAGAAAGGAGAAAAAATACAGTGTGAGGTCTCAATGGACCCGAAAGCTCCTGACCCGGCCTCACCATCGCCTAGCTCTCACCCCTGAAGGAACCTGTCACGGAGTGGGAAGTCAGCGACCCGATAATACTAATCATAAAGCAGGAAAAAGTATAAAGCCAACCGTAAGACTATCCGGAGCAGCCGCCCTCCCAAGAGGGAAAAATAAAGCACGAACACCTGCAAAACCTGACCACCCTCCCAAGAGGGAAAGTAAACCACGAACACCTGCAAAACCCGACCACCCTCCCAAGAGGGAAAGTAAACCACGAACACCTGCAAAACCTGACCACGTCGAGCATCTACGTCGACGGGTCGCACCGCTCACAAAGAGCCACAAACACCTGTAACACCTGACCACGTCGAGCATCTACGTCGACGGGTCGCACCGCTCACAAAGAGCCACGAACACCTGTAACACCTGACCACGTCGAGCATCTACGTCGACGGGTCGCACCGCTCGCACCTTGGCACCTCAAAACCCCACAACTACGGGGGCCCCACTACGTCACCTCATGGGTTTACACGGGTCATAGACCACTTTTCCGAAAAAGCGCACCCTTTGCGGTGGCCGAACCGCGGGTGCGCGTGCTGCAGCCTCGAGCATAGTAACCAAGAATAATACCGTACATAATCAAGTAGCGAGAATCATAGAGACTATCAACCACATATAATCAAATAACGAGAATCATAATTACTATCAACCACATATAATCAAATAACGAGAACCATCATGACTATCAACCACATATAATCATATAACGAGAACCATAATGACTGTCCACAATATCGCAGTTAAATGCACAAATAGAGTTAATCACAAGTGTCGGAAATGCCATGCTAAGTCTCCAAATAAAACCCACAACATGGTAAACATGAAAATAGCGATAGTGCGCAAAAAGGGATTCTAAGAGTGTACCCACCTGAAACGCGAAGAAGAAGGTGTGCGGAAAACTCCAGTTAAAACACTCCCACCTTGTGCGCGAAAAGAACTACAGTAAGAAAGTAATGTTAAAAACATCGCCGCGGTCAAAAACACCAAAAAATGGGGCGAAACGGGCCAAAAACGGAGCTTCTGGATCCTTTTCTGAATACTGGTGCTGGAAACCAGGGGTGGACCGGGTCCACGACAGCAGGCGGCCGCGGCGCGGGCCGGGAGCACACTGCAGCAGTGGATCACTGCGGCTTGGGCCAGGCCGCGCACGGGCTCGGGCGCGCACCGGGTTCACAGTTCCTCGCTGCGGTGACGAGCACCGGGTGCACGTCTAGGGCATGCACCGCACGGCCTGGCGCACGCATTCCGTGCGCCGGGTCTGCGGCCCCGAGCAGCGGAGGCGTGCGCCGGGTGCACGCCGGTCCGGTGGACCGCGCGGCCTGGCGCACGCATCCGTGCACCGGGTCTGCGCCCCCGGGCCGCGGAAGCGTGCGCCAGGTGCACGCGGGCGCGGTGGACCGCGGCCTTAACCCCTGTTGATGAATAGTATTCCGTCCCCCTTTTTCGGCTCCGGTTGCGACCCCGCGATCACGGCGGCTGCGGCGATGACTCCGTGAACACGGTAACGGCGGCGGCGGCCTCCCGTTTAGTACCAAACTTGCCTCGCACGCGACCCGACAAAAGGGAAACCTCATACCGTAAGACCACGAGAAGACCCAAAACGCTCACCTCATTTTCGCCGGTAAGGGAGGAAGAAGGAGGATCGTCCCGCTCCCGTTCGCCGGGTTTCGCAGGACGTGCAATTGTCCTTCCTTCTCTCCGTCTCGTCGCCTCGGTTCCTCACGCCCACAGTTGAAAAGAGAGAAACAAGAATTGGGGTTTTCCCCCCCGCACGCACCCAGATTAGTCTTAACTCCCAAATGAAAAACCGGGAAAAAAACCCTAATTTCCAAAACACAACTAAAAATTAGTCGGGATGCAACGAGGTGTCTAGATTCCCCCAAAAAACGTGTCGATCGCCTGCACGGCTTTCGATGCGCCCAAACTGATGGTAAAACTTCCAAATTTATTTCTGGGAGATCCCGGGGTTCACCGTTTTGCGAGCTCTACCATCTAAAAATACCCGCAAACCCCGACGATCAGCCCAAAAATTCTCGAATTTCAACCCCCCCTTAACAACTGAAAATATTCAATTAAGACCCAAAACGGAAGACCGAAAGGTCGAGGTACCACCAAATAAATAAAATAACCCACTGACATAAAAAGATGAAAAGTCCGATCACAGCAGGATCCCGTCCGATCACCTCGAAAAGCGTGCCGGCCACTTAGCACGGATTCCGATGCACCACTCAAAGGCAACCGCTTTGACCCCCATCCCGGGAGATCCGTAAATCGGAATCCGAATCCGTTCACTTTGCCGTCCTCCGTTTTTTGAGCTCAATCGCAGAAAAATACTCGCGGTCCAGGCCAGTCCACTGTAGAAAACACAGTGAAAAGTTTTCCTAACAATCCCGTCATAAAGAAATAAAAGGGAGGTCTACAAGGGCAAGGGAACGCCAGGACTCTACATCACTCACCACTTAAAATAAGTTTCGTCCTCGAAACTTAATCCTGGTCCGCAATGAATAAATCTGGGTAGCACTCCCTCATCTTTGACTCCAGTTCCCCAGTCGCTTCACGTTCTTCCTGGTTGCTCCACAGCACCTTCACATGGGGGATCGTCCGGTTGCGCAATCCTTTATGTCCTCCCGTGCTAAGATCCGCACCGGTGTTTTCACCGAAGCTCAGGTCCTCTCTAAGCTCTACAGCAGTGATCATCCATCATCCCAATCAAGTACGCAGGTTCAAAGCATATCTTCGAGAATCCGGATCGCTCGCTCGGACTGTCCGTTGGTCAGGGGGTGAAACGCCGTACTGACGTGTGGTTTAGTCTCTATAGCTTGCCATAGACTTTGCCAACGGTTCGACACAAGCCGAGTGTCTGTAGCCCACATCGTATGGATGGGTGGGAAAAGAGCCGACTTCGTCAATCGATCCACTGTGACTCAAACCGCATCGCGTCCTTGAACATCTTCGTGTCACCCGGATGCGCCGTATAGGGGGCACAGTGCGCGTCTGACAGTATCTCCTGATTCAACTCTGGCAGCTTTGGTAAGCAATTTCGCCCTCGAAAACGTATTGCTCCGTTCGCACTCGCCGAAAAGTCGCTCGCGTGGTCCGGGGGGAAAACATGTCTCGAACAAGCTGTATCAGTGCGCCTCTCTTCTGACCTTCCAGGATTTCTCTAATAGGGTTGGCTTGATCATTAAGGATAACAAGGTCGCGCGACAGTACCGGTCCTGCTGAGTACTCGCGCTCATCGATTCCCCCCCCCGGTTTGACCCTTCCTGCTCACAACATCCGCTACTACACTTGCTTTTCCCCGGGGGTGATACCGAATGGACAAGCCGAGTCCTTCAGCAACTCCCACCAATGCCTCTGCTGCAAAATCAAATCCTTCTCTGTGGACAAAACTCAAGGCTCTGGCGATCCGAAAACATCACGATGAACTCCAAAAGATGGTGTCTCCAAAGTTTTTAAAACGAAGACGACTAATGCCAGTTCTGGATCGCGTGTAGGGCAGTTCCGCTCACATCCTCTATGATTCCCATCACTGACACAATGTGCCCCAAAAAGTCCACTTCGCGAAGTCAGAACTCACATTTCTTAAATTTAGCAACCAGCTCCTGGTCCCTGAGATTCCGGAGAATAATCCGCAAGTGCTCCTCGCAGTTGATTGAAGAGGTCGTCAATCCTGGGCTTGTTCTTCACTGTAACCTTGTTTATCTCCCTGTAGTCGATGCGTAGACGTAGGCTTCCGTTCTTCTTTCGCACAAAAGCACGGGTGCGCCCCAAGGCTACACACACGGTCTAATGAACCCTTTATCCAGAAAACTCCTAGTCGTGCCTGGTAGAAGCTTGAAAGAGAGGATGACCTCTCGCTCGGGGGTATTCCCGGCAGTTCAGTCAGAAGGACGTCGGAAGGAACCCCTATAACGGGGGTGTCAGTGAGTGATGCAGAGGGTCGAGTCGCTAGGCTCACTGAAACCAAGTAACTACACATCCGCCTGGTACCTCGTGAACCACTCCATGCCCAGCACCTCGTCGTAATCCTGCTTCCTGACTCGGAATTTCCCATCACGATGCCACCGGTCCGGAACCCACCTCAGCCGGCGCTGAGAAGTCAGCAACAAAAGTCTCGCGATGCATCGAGGTACCCCAGTCCTACCGAGGCGACGGTCAAGACTAACGTTAGGTTTCAGCTCTAAGACTTACCATAAGGTCTACCCCACAAAAAGAGCTGCGAACAGGGCCCCCTAGCCGAAAGTGACCAGTGCCAAAACTCCGAGTAGTCGCCAGATTCCCCCTTGACTCACACCTGCCCCAAAAGATCAACAATCCAAAACGCTCCCAAACTAAGCCTCAAGGCTAAGCCTTAGTCATGGGAAGCTGGCGACACAACTCACAAGGTAAGGTCCTACCTCCGTCCTGGCACCGACGGGGTGCGACGCTCTAAATTGCCACTAACTCTCAGTCCCACCAAGTACCGGGCATCGAAACGAGCGGTAAACCTCCAGACCAACAGTGACACTCCCAACTAGGAGAAAATATAAGCTCTAGGTCCGCTCAACAGTGACCTCCAGGTACTGAAGACTATCCATCTGAAACCTAAAGGGTCGGAAGAAGACAAACAACGAAAACAGCGAGAAAAACCCTGTCAAAAGTTGCCTAGGTTCACTAAACGCACTCGAGGGATCACACGCCAACCCACCAATAGGACAACCTAACCGGCCCTCTAGCGCAGAACACAGGAACCCGACCCAAAGCTACCTGGCACCACCAGCGTCAAAAGTTAAACCCCCCAATAAAAGTCACCACCTACGCACACTTGTGCTAAGCAAGGCACGACCTCTCTAACCAAAAACGAGCCCAAACGAAGAAGATTTACCAGCCCCGGTGGTCTCCCTTTCTAACCCAAAGGAGCCCCCGAGACCCCATCACGACGATCTCTACAACCATCGCAGTGTCTACGGTGAAAAGCCGAACTATGGGTAACAATCATAGGGGAAGAATCCTCATTCCCACCCATACCTTGCCCAAGGTGCAAAAAGAATCGGCCAACTACTTGCTATAACCTAACCACCACGGTCTCCCCCAGGGAACCCCCGCCAGTGGTTCCCGGCGCCGGTCCCGTAGTCACTGTCGTAGCTGCTGCGGCTGGCGTCGTGGTCTGGGCTGACGGCCACCCGGCTGCCGCAGCCGGTGGAGGGGCCGCGCCTGTCCAGACCCTCGTCACCTGCGATCCTGTTGCTGGTGCGTTTGGCCCCTGCAGAGGGGCCTGGGCGACCGTCACTGTCACGCCCCGGGTGTAAACCAGAACCCGGGCCCGTCTCCAGATCCGCCGTGCACACGGTATTTCCCGTGTACACGAAGCGTCAACAACCTGCTAAGATATGAAAGATATAATAAAAGAGCAATAAAAACAGAGCTGAACTAAAGCTAATACATCTAAGACTGAAGCTGGAAATAAAATACAATACATCTGTATAAATGATACATCAGTCTCTCCCAGCTCACAAATAATAAATACAACCTGCTGGCAAAAGCCAGTCCCAAAAGTGAAAGTACAACCGTCTGAGGAAAACATGGGTACACCAACAGTCCAGCTAACACGCTCATCCTGCCTCGAGATCTATCTACTCAGCCGTCCTCTCTCCTCGACCCGCCACTGAAAGCCCAGTAGCACCCGCAGAAGACACTGCAAAACAAGGGAGAAGAAAAGGAGAAAGTAGAATGGGGGTGAGAACTACTAGTAAACCAGTAGCCTCCCCCAATGGGTAAAACCTCAAACTCTGACACGCCCACTAGGTCTACCTGAGGCAAAAGAAATAAAGGTGGTATGCTATGAGTATGACTACTGATGAAAAGCTACCACTAGTAAGCCTCTAAATACTGAGCTAAAAGAATAGCTGAATGTATGCATCAGAAAATAAATGCCTGCCTGAATAACCCAATCCGACCACCAGTAGACACTGGTACTGCCTGCTCTGCCTGCCGCAACGGGTATGCCAGCCTATGCATAACACCGAAGCAAAGGAGTCTCAACGACTCAAAGTCTGTCTGACGCACACTCCGGAGTGGCACTCGAGGGGAGCGACCCACACGAGTAAAGTAACCACAAGTAACCTGATGTAGCAGGACTGGATCGTGACTCAGATCAAGTGGGAAAAACCCTCCACAAAAGATAGCCCGATCCCCCTCTCCCAATCTGATGCAATAGTAAAACCCGGTCAACCACCCGAAGTTCATGGTTGCCGCAATACCCTACCATAAAGCCCAGCATGTCCCAAAACCCAAGAACCTGACTACACTATCCCAAACCCCCTGCTCGCGCACGAGCTGCAAATACTCTGAGCCTCAAATGAAAGGAGAAAAGAATAATAAAAAGGTTTCTCCTATGTCAATTCCAGCATGATAGTGTAGCAGAAAAAGGTGGCCTATCTAGGTGACCATACAAGCATGCAAATGTCCCAAGATGATATAAAATAAAACAGGTGTCGATATCCTTTATAATGTTAGAGCATGGAGACAATAGTATGAGAATGGTAAATATGAGATAGCCTGTGCCTGCCTATGTCACCTACCCAAAGCCCACAAATTATTAATTAGCCTTATCTTTTAAATATGATGTTACAGCTCTACAATCATAATCCCCAATCAAGCAAGTACTAACAATATCCGTTTTAGTCTCGATTAAGCCTGCCATTGCCTCACATAAAGTGCATTTAGCCTTTTTAACCACAGAAGCTACTCAAATGCCTAGCGGGTAATCAAAACAAGGGGTTCACAACAACACCCATAATCACAATCATGTCCCACATCCGACATCCGGTCAACCGCCTACTATCCGCGGTAGCCGCAATACCCCAGAAGCTAAAATCCAGGCCCTGGCTAGACTATGCCAATCCCTGCTAAAATCCGAGCAACAAATAGCCGCCTGCCTAAGGAATAGGGGGAGAAGGAACAATAGGGTTTCTCCTAAATCAAGTCCCAACACATAGTGTAGCGACAAGAAATGGTCTGACTAGATATCCATAAAAGCAAGCCTATCTCCTCATGAAAGATAGAAGGGTGAGTGATGAAAAGTGGTTCCACATGTGTATCAATTAATAGTTCCACCTGGGTATAATCATCATGCTAAATCATAATCCAACTGCACATGCCTATAATCTGCTAATCACCCTCACATAAACCATCCACCCCTGCCTGTCCAGAAGATCCTCAAGTGGAACCCTCCGACAAGACGTTTCATAATATCCCAACATGAAAATACCTCCCCCATGCACAGTTAAATGCCAATATGATGTCCATGTAAGCATGTACAAGTTCCAACCACTAACAAGTTCCTCTACAGTGTTTTCCACAGGATAGGCTCATAATTATTTTAGTTAAGCATGCATGTCCATTAGGTGACCATTCAGTATGTCCAACAGAGAGGATCTCTCTAATATTCCTAGTGGGTACATCAGAAAAGAGGGATATAACAACCACCCACCTGGAAAAGCGCAATCCACGTCTCGAAATTGTCCTCACCCAATAAAAGATCACCTGCCGCGATAACTGCAAAAATGTACACAGGGGTGCCCAAATTACACACAATAATCCAAATTACCCGATGTCCCAAATCAGTCCCAAAAATGCACTGTTTTTACCTACGAAATGAACTCAGAAAAATCTGAGAAAATAACCGCTACGTTCGTCGCGTCGAGCCGGTCGAAACGAGTACTCGCACGTCAAAATCCGACACCTGTAGGCCAAGATACAAAATCGGCAAGGTGCACCACTCAAAAGAATTCTGTACCAAAAACTGTAGCACTGTTTACAGGGAAAAGGGATTTTTCACCTCCAATAAAAACTCAGAAAAATCCAATAAAAATACGAGCATGTTCCTCGTGATGTGTAGATGCAAAACGCCTTTTGAAACGTCTCAATCCGATGCCCGGTTGCGGAGATATCACCAAAATACCACGGTGCTATCCAAATACTCAGCAACAGAAAATGGGTCAAAGAGAAGCTCGAAAAACTCCAAGAAAATCTCAGAAATAGGGGAAGCTCAAAAAAAGATAGTTGAAGCCCTACCTGTCGTGAAGCTAACGGCGCAAAAATCACAGAAAAAGAAGCTCGGGGTAGGCCGGGGGAGCTCATACACCGAAAAGTGACGGAAAAGAACACCGAAGAAGAAACATCGTGCCGCGTCGGTAAAATCAAAATCTCGAAATCCGTGCCGCCGAAAAATCCGAAACTTGACGGGTGTAATCCTCACTTCAAGGAGAAGAATTCTTCTTCTCAACCCCCTTCGAGCAGAGGGCTCGAAGGGGTCGAAAACCTCCTCCCAAAAGCCCTCGGGTTGCCACTTAAGGGAAAACCAGAAAATCTTTTTGGAAAATTACCTCTGTGTCCCGCCGAACAAGAAACACCAAAACGGGCCGCTCACGGCGCGCCACGTGGTACCCACACAGCAAACACCAATCCTAGCCACTCACCGTGCGACACGTGGCCTCCTCTTCCCGCGCGCCCGAGCCTCGGGAATCGCGCCCACGTGCGCGCTGCCGCGCCCATACCGCGCACGCAAACCGAGGTAACCACCTCCTGCACCGTGGACCGGGTCCACAACACCAACGAATAAAAAGCTGCCACGCGTCCCACTATCGGTCCACCGTGCACCCAAAAAATTTCGTGGACCGCGCCGCCTGAACCATCCAACCACAACCCGCCACGTGGCACCGCCCTGGTGCACGCCCGCCGCGTGGACCGCGCACCTGCCCGCGCCCATGCGCGCCTGCCTGCGCCGCTCTGCGCCTGCCCGCGGCCGCGCACCGCCTGCCCGAGCCCGCGCCGCCGCCTTCCGCCGCTGCCCGCCGCCGCCGGCGATCGCCGGGAACACTGTTCCGGCAGTGAACAGTAAAAATTACTGTAGCAAGCTCCGAAAAATACAAGTAAATAGCCAATCTTGACCGTTTTCGCGCGCTGATTCCAAATCCGGCGTCCATTTTGCCAAATTCCAATCCTATAAATTGCCGGAGGCTCCCGAAAAGGTATTTTAAATTCGAATTTCGCGCTGAGCCTAAATTTGACATCCATTCTGCGCGTAAACTCCTCTAAACATCCGACGGGGTCCCCCGATTACCCACGTGATCCATTTTAAGCCCCGAGTCCATCACTTGTGTCCAAATTGGTGCACGAACACCACCGACATGCCACGTAGGCTTCCAGAAGCTGCTGGTCACACTGTAGAAGCCCTGCAAAGATCCGGGTCACCACATCCTCCCCCACTAAAAGAAAGTTTCGTCATCGAAACTAAAGCAACTCCCAAGGAGTCTCAGAAACCAGGGGTCAATACTCAACACCGCCGTTTCCAGCTCCCAAGTCACCTATCACTCCTCGTGATTACTCCTCAGCAACAACATCAGCAATAACCAGAACGGCATAGCCCGATTGCGCAATTCCCTCACTTCGTGAGCCGGAATTCGCAACGGGCGTCCCTCGTACTCCAAACTCTCACAGACCTCAAAAGGAACGAGTCAATCACGGGCGAGGGGCCAAAGCATAACACTCCTGAGCTGAGACGCAGAAAAACCTCAAAGACTCCAACAAAAGACTGGGAAAAGGAACGAACAGCCCGAGCAACATGCTCTAAAATTGTCACGCCCCGGGATCGAAACTGCGACCCGGGCCCGCCAACAGATCCGCCATCTGTACGGAAACTGCCGCACAGATGAAGCGTCTACCCTGCAAGTCAGATCTAGAGCTAAAAATAAATGTATCAGAGCTGATAATAAAACTAGTAGCTAACAAAGATCACTGAACATCTGAAAAAGTAAAACTCCACTAATACACCAAACCTCAATTACAGGTCTCTCAAAAAAATACAAGCCTCACTGATCTCTCAGAATGTCCAGTACAAAAGCGGAATCATAAAAATACAGGGTACATCTACCTCTGACTCTCAATGCTGGTAAGGAACTAAACGGCCACGTCCTCACCTCGATCAGCTGTCTCCGCGCGAGCTAAGCCGGAACAGCAGCCTCAGGAAACCTGTCACCGCAGCGGGTGTGAGAACTACTACAAAGGTAGTTCCCAGTGGGTACCGTCCCAATATCCACGGTATGCCCACTAAGTCTACTGGAGGCACAACAGATAGGTATGCAGATAGATAGATAGATAAATAGATAAAAACTGAAGGAACTATAGCTATCAAGTCTCAATCATCATGCTCAAGAAACTCTACTAATGATGAAATGTGCATACACTCGCTACTGCTAACATGCCTCAAGTATCATGCTCAAAGGAAACTCATCTATGAACATGCTATGAAACTCACTCACACATATCACTCAATCTCAATGACTGTTCCTCTTTGGACCAGTCAAGCAAACCTGCGCTTATCTACTGCCACTATGCCCAAACAGGACTTGGTCTTATGTAGGGTATCCCTCAAGGACTATCTCAGTAACCTCATCGCAGCCTCGTCAGGCTCGGTATCATCATCGCATCCGGAGCGTAGCTCGCCGGCAGCGACCCCGCGAACTCAAGTATCTCATAACTGGCATAAAATGCCAGGCTCAGCAGGCTATAATCCACGATCAAACAGATCGGTATCACGAGCTCAAAAGCACAACTCGGTCGGAGAAAGACTCCACGACTCGATCAGGAAATGCCCACACGATCTCAAAGCTATGTCGGAGAAACCTCGACGACTCAATCTGATAATGCATAACCCATGGCTAAGTCGAAAAACCTCCACGACTCGATCTGCCAAAACCCCCAAAACTCCCGAAGCTAAGTGGGAGAACCATCTCCACCACTAAATCAGATAACAACCCATGAACTAGAGTAAACCAATCAGGAAAATAAATTCTCAAAATCTCACACGGGAGGCCTGAAAATTCTGATCGACTGCCACCTACAACCCTATCAAACAAGAACAGGCTGCAGGCATAGCCGCCCATAGCTTCCGCCCCCGAACTGGAAAAATGCTAAACTCTCTCATGACATTAGGAAGTCATCTCACAATGCTATAAAAATCTACTCGGCCCTCGGCACGAGTATACATGCACCTCGAACTATCTGGACCATTCATAATACTCTAAATATTTTAAAAAAACCTTTAAAATATGAGTTTCACTTAAAACCGGTTACAAAAATTATTATGAAGGTCCAGATTGGTCCCGAATCTCAAGAATATATGATGTCTAGTGTAGAAAGGTCTCTAGATCATGCAAAAAAATAACAGGGGCTCAGGAAAATATTTCTATAATCTTCTAGGCAACTATCAGATTTAATTATAGAGGAAAAACATAATAAACATGATCAAAATGCATTCAGGAGCATTAAAGGGCATTCCATAAATTTTGGAGAAATTCCAACCCACCTGGAACGCATTCCGTAGGCAACGCTGAAGTTGGTTTAGAGCTGAAACCTCGAACTGATGAAACTCCGAAAAACGCGCCGCGCGCGCACACTGCCGCGTACTTGGAAAAATTCCTGGGAGCTCAAATAAATTCCAGCATCAATTAAAAAAAAGCTCCAAGTATCCACAACACACCTAAAATTCTTGCTCACACAAGCCCCAGTTACTTAAGTCCACTTTCACATACACACAATTATACACTTACCAATCCACCTCTCCAAACATTAAGCCCATATAAACCACTATCCACAACAGCCACAAGTCCATCATAAAATGAAAGCTCATCTCCATAAATCATTTAAATCCACCCACAATACATACACATATTACTCACCAATCCATTAGTACAAACCAAACTCACAACACTCACAAATACACACACAGCACTATCTAGAAATTATGCTCTCATAATACAATTTACCAAAAAAATCCACAATCCATTCTCTACAAGCTCCAAATTCACACAAAGCTCACAGCTTACACAAAAGGATCCTCATCATCATTATCACCATCATCATAATTATCATCATCATCATCATCATCATCATCATAATTATCATCATCATCATCATCATCAGCTCCAGCCCCCGCACGACTCCAAGCTGCAAAAACCTCTACAAGCCGCCGCGCACAACAGAGCTGCAGAACCAAAAACAAAAAGGGAGGAAAAAGGGGACCACATTATCTCGGTCAACAAAAACGAGTCGTAAGCTCAACGGGCAAAACCAGCCCTCCGCTCGCCCGCCGACCGCTCGCAGCGGCCGCACGCGCCGCTGCCGCAGGCCGCGCGGCGCCCGCGCGCTGCCGCCGTTGCAGCTGCTGGCGCTGCAGCAGATGCCACGCGGTGCTGCCGCTGCAGCCGCCGGCCGCCAGCCGCCAGCCACGCTGCCCGCGCGGCGCAGGGGCCCGCCGCGCGAAACCCTGGCCTGCCTCGCGCGGCCCATGCGCGCTCACAGCGGCGCTCGCGCGCAGTGCGGCGCCCGCAGCGCGCGCCCGCGCGCACGCGCAGCGCCGCTACATGCTGCGCGCGGCGCCAATGGGCGCCCGCGCAGCATCATCATCGGTCGCGCGCACCCGCTGCGCGCGGCGCCAATGGGCGGCCGCGCAGCATCAGCACCGGCCGCACGCGGCGCATATGCGCGCCCGCGCGGCTCCAGCTGCGGCCACCCAAAAACCTGTGGACAGCAGTCCACACCAAAAAAAAAACCAAAACTAAAAGAAAAACAAAACTCAAGAATCCAAGCTTCCTTCAAAAAAAAACTGCACATACCATTGTCGGAAGCTCGTCGCGTGCGCGCTCCGCTCGCCCCATGCCGACAGCAGGAAGTTGCACCAACAAAGCTCAACCAATCCCTTCTCTATCCCCTCCTCTCATCTTCTATCTTCTTTCTTTCTCTCATTCTCTCCTTCCTCTGTTTTTTCCCATTTCCTCTGCTTCAGAGAGGAGGAAGAAGGAGTGAGGTGGCGCTGCTAATTAGCAAAAGGCTAATTAAAGGGGAGGTGGGGGTGGTTGGGAGCATTAAATGCACCCAAGGAAAAAAATATTCAACTCACTCTTATCCACTCCCTTAACCAAAACATAACACTAACCCTTTTCTTTCCTTCAAACCTCCCAGACCCAAAACCCCAAAATGCCACAAATTAATTAACAAAATTAATTAAATAATCCATAAAGCTCCTAACAACTCACTTTTTGCCTTCGAGGCCTCCGCCTCCGTCCGGAACCTCCCGAATTCCGCTGTAATCTGAAAATACACATGCTCAAAGCTTTTTCTCCTCAAAAAGCTCAACCGTGAAGTCGGTGTGCTCAAACCAAATACCGGCTCCAAAACTGTCAGTTCCAACTCACTTTTTGCCCTCTGGTCCTCCGCGTCAGTCCGGAACCTCCTGAACTCCGGTGTAAACATAAAATACACCTGTTCCAAGTATTTCCCAATTTTTCTGCACGCCACGGTGGAGTCGGTGCTTCCCAAACCAGTCCTCTATCGCGTACAATGCTCGGAAAACTCCGAATCAAGCTGGAGCTTCCGCGTAGACCCAATTCAACCCGAACTCATCTGTAATCCAATATGGAACACGCTCGAGGCGATTTATCCACACCACGCCATCTCACGAGGTCGGTGCGCTATCCGAAATCCCGATATTCTACACTCTCCCCTCCTTAAAAAGGTTTCGTCCTCGAAACCCAAAATAAATCCATAACTCAGGAGGGTGTCTCAATCCAAGGGAATAGGAGATCCTCAACTCATCCCCGGCTCTCAAGTGGCCTTTCTCTAATCACAAGGCTCCTCTGAACCTTCGCCATGGTATAACCCGACTGCATAATTCCTTAGCTTCCCGAGCAAGAATTTGTATCGGTTGCCTCTGATAGCTCAAATCCTTGTCCAACTCCAAAGAAGCAGAACCCAAAACATGCGGGGGATCAAAACCATACATTCCTCGGAATAAAGATAACTCTTTCACTACCCATACAGCCACCCACGGCTCAAACTCGGAAGTACACTCTCGTATCCATCAATAAGAAAGAACCCAACATCAGGATCATTCCCCAACCCCTAACTCTCGATTTTGAAAAGCAGCCGGCAACGGCGAAAAGTTCAAAAATCCCGAATGGCGAGTGCCTTCACCCTAATCAAACAAGAACGGGCTTCGGCACCTTTTCCATTTCTGGAGTAGCCCTCCGAAATCGTTGATCAGTTCGTCAAGCCTCGGCATAAACAGAAAAAGGGAGAGGGCATTGGAGGTGTTCCTGCTACAACCAACACTCCATATTCCAAACTTCCAACGGTGGCATCCGCTGAACAGTCACCTCATTCCCAGGTTGCACTACTTGCCTAATCATGGTGTGCCTGACCATAATGTCCCCGCCGGGATAGAACTACAAAATCAATCCTATATCTCGGGTAATCTCTGACCACCGGCAATCATCCACATCAATGCTGGCATCATCCTCAGCTGAAACACAGCATTCCTCAAATTCTAAGGGCGGCAGGGCCTTAGTCAAACCACTTGGCCGCGCTGCAAGCTCAAAATGCCCCATCCGGGTTCTGATCACTCACTGTCGTATTCCCACGACGTGGTACTGGGTCACACAGACCTCCCGATCCATCAAATCCCGCAGCTGCACTATCAGCTCTCACTCTCTGTCTCGTAGGTGATACTCCAAGAGGTGTCATCGAGGTTGGCGCAGTTCCAAAACTATGTCATCACTATCTCGATCTCAAACTCACGAAACGGCGGCTTCAATATCAGCCTAAGTAGACTCACATTCGGGATCACACAGGCGATAAGGATATCCTTCAGTTCCGGTGTCGCCGTAGGCACCTCTTCTACAGTCGCTAGCAACGCGATACGACCACGACTCAACTCCGTCATGGTCTAGCTCCCTCAATAACACACTCCTCCTGACCAGGTCCACGGAGGTTCATTGTCCCCTCTCGGCAATCCATAATAGCATAAATTGGGATAGCCAAATTCTATCCAACCTCATATCAACATCTCTAAACCGTTGGAGGACTGATACTTAGTGGTCAATTCCAAGGTCCTATCTGCACTGGGCAGGACTGGCAACACTCATCCATACGATAATCGTGAACTGGAACCTGATCCTCACGTGCATAAACCAACAGCCCCAACTCTGGCCCCACACGAAGCTGCCCCTGCTTCACTAAAGCACACACAAGCGGTGTCGGCATCAACCATGCTCTAACTCCGATGACCTCAAGAAAACCACACCTGCTGAGATGCGATCCACTATCCTAGCGATGAAGGCGGCCCACGCAAAAAGGCACTCACATCCTGGCAATGCTGCTGGTGCCTACACTGTCGAGAAACTCCTGGTCTCTGTCTCCTCTGAGACCCATGATCCAGAGACTAGAATCATGACAACCTCGATCCACTCAACTATCTCAAAATCCGACGATGCTGGAAGTTTCTCACTGGAGCTGGTCCCTCGCTCCTCGTCCCTCTTGGACGTGGTCACTGATCCTCGGTCAATCCATCGAGCATGCATGTAGAGTACCGGGTTTTGGATGGCGCGCCGACCGCACTTGATGGCGTGGAGCGGAGAGTTTGCCTCGGGCATGTAGCGTATGTGTTTACTGTTGATGTCGGGTTGATTTGGATTAACGCAGAAGCCCAGTTTGATTCGGGGTTTTTCCGGACATTGTACGCCGATTGAGGACTAGATTTGGGAATTTCCGACCTCACAGTGGAGTACAGAAAATTCGGGAACACTTGGAACAGGTATATTATCAATTTACAGCGATGTTCGGGAGGTTCCGGACTGACGCGGAAGACCCGAGGGCAAAAAGTGAGTCGGAACTGTCAATTTCGGAGCCGGTTTTTGTTTTGAGCACCCCGACTCAGCGGATGGGCTTTTTGAGGAGAAAAAGCTGTGGACACGTGTACTTTCAAATTATAGCGGAGTTCGGGAGGTTCCGGACGGCGGCGGAGAGCCCGAAGGCAGAAAGTGAGTTGGAGTTGGGTTTTTGGGATTATTTTATTAATATAATTTAATTAGTTAGTTTGCTAATTCTTTTTTTTTTGGGTTTTCTCTGCTAGTTGGCAGTGGGTGTGGATTGAGGAATTGTGGATGAGGTAAGTGGATTTATAGTTTTAAATTAACCT
Source organism: Tillandsia leiboldiana (assembly GCA_029204045.2). Lineage (NCBI taxonomy): Eukaryota > Viridiplantae > Streptophyta > Magnoliopsida > Poales > Bromeliaceae > Tillandsia > Tillandsia leiboldiana. Next base: position 143,459 of record JAQNDB010000038.1, on the reverse strand, counting down.
CTCCTTACTCTAATTAAGCTTTAATTAAAGTTTTGCTTTTTAAAAGAAGCCTGTGGCTTTATTAGGGGTGATCGTATCCACATGCCACATCATCTCCTTCAAGCTCCCAGCCACCTCTGAAGCTCCTTCGTAGCAGAGTAAGGAAAGTGAAAGAGAGAAAAGGAAGAAGGAGAGGAAGAAGACAAGTGGGATTTGTAGTATTCTTGGTCGAGGACTTCCTCTTTGGTGGCCGTGAGGAGCGTGGGCGCGCCGTCGAGGTTGGTGGATCCATGTTTTTAGCTTTGGAATTTTTTTTTGGAGCTTTGGGAATTTTTTTTTGGGCTTTTAAATCTTAGCTGTAAGTTAAAATTGGATTTTTGGTTAACTAAAGGGATTTATTTAATTTTTGGAAATTAATTTATTTTTTTTCGTGCGCCGAGGGGAGACCGCGCGCGCGCAGTAGCGCCCGCGCGGCCGGCTGCGGCGGGCTGCCGCGCGGGCGGCACCAGGGCACTGCGCCCTGGTGCAGCGCCGCGCGCAGCAGAGTGCCGCGCGGGCGGCACCAGGGGGATGCGCCCTGGTGCAGCGCTGCGCGCAGCAGAGCGCTGCGCGTGGCGCTGCCAGGCCGTGCGCAGGCGCGCGCGGCAGGCACGCGCGCACCACTTCGCTGCGCGCGGCTGGCGCGCGCAGCGCCGCTGGGGCGCTGCGCGGCGCGCTCCGGCAACGCGCAGCAGTCCCTGCACTGCGCGGCCGGGCTTCGCGCCGCGCGGCCGGCCTCCTGGGCCGCACGGCTGCGTTTTTCGCCGTTCGGCGTGCCCCGGGACAGCGGTGGCACCTCGGTTTGCTTGCCGGCGCCGTTTTTCGCCGTCGGCCGTAGTTTTTCGCAAGCAGTTACGCATGCTGATTTCCGCTGTTTTCGCAAGCCGTTTCTCGCAGTTTTGCGAGCAGTTTTGCAAGAGGTTTCGCACGCAGTTTTTGCAGTTTTCGCTATTTTCGCGAGCGTTTAGCGTGCATTTTCGCATTCAGTTTTTGCGCGTTTTCGCAGCAGTTTTGTGCTTTTTCGCGTGCGTTTTCGCGAGTAGCTTTTGGGCGTTTTTGCGAGCAGTTTCGCTAGCGATTCTTCACAGTTTTTCGCAGTTTTCGCGCGCAGTTTTCGCGCAGTTTTCGCCCGTTTTTGCGAGCAGTTTCGCTAGCGATTCTTCGCAATTTTCGCAATTTTCGCGCGGTTTTCGCGAGCAGTTTCGCTAGCGATTCTTCGCAGTTTTTCGTAGTTTTCGCGCAGTTTTCGCGCGGTTTTCGCGAGCAGCTTCGCTAGCGATTCTTTGCAGTTTTTCACAGTTTTCGCGCAGTTTTCGCGCAGTTTTCGCAAGCAGTTTCGCGAGCGGTCTTCGCAGTTTTCGCGCAGTTTTCGCGAGCTTTTCGCGTGCATTTTCGCGAGCAGTTTGAGCATTTTCGCGCACGTTTTCGCGAACAGTTTTTGGGCATTTTTGCGAAGCAGTTTGCGCGTTTCGCGAGCAGTTTTTGTCGACGGCGGCTGTTTTTCTTCGCCGCCGAATGCTTGGATTTTAGCCGTTACTTGATAGTTTTGCTATTTTTCTTTTCCTGTTTTGGTGCTGCAGCTACGGTGCGTGCGGACCCCGTTTTGCACGCGTATTTCGACACCGTGCGTTGTTTTGCGTGCGGACCACGTGAAGGCAAGGTAATCGCGTGGAGCCCAATTGCAAGTGTCGACAAGCAATTGGTGGCAAGCCAAGGTGGGTTGGTTTTCTCTCCGAGTCTACGGACTTCCTTCTAATTCTATTATGATAGGATTTGCATGCTAGTTTAAGTGTTTCCTTGGAACTTTAACTAGCACCCCCGTCATATGTTGCATGTGTTCAACCAGACCAATAGTGAACTTTAACTTGGGTTAGGTTCATTTATGCTTTAGCCATCCCACAGATTGCATTTCTTTCCAGACATAGAGTTCCTCGCCCGGGTAGTGGGCTGAGTGGTCAGGGTGTTGTGGGACGGGTGTTGCACTCGGGCCTGGGGGCCGAGTGGGGTCTAGTGGCTGGGTTAGGCCAGTGTTAGTGTTTTGGGAACCGTTTTAGATAAACGGTGGCCCCGGGTTTTTTAGTTTTTGCTGTTCTTCTCGTCACCACCACGTTGTGCTCGTGGTGCACGCGAGTTATCAGAACCTTGAACCCAGAACGCTTTCCACACTCATGACTTTAGTAAACCAGAGTTTTCCTTCCGAATTCCTAGGGGTCGCCGGAGCTGATTCTTGTTTGATTAGGCGAAGGCGTCACCCCTGGGAGTTCAGAAAACAAACTTGTTTTCAACTGATTTTCTCAAGAACTAAAATCTATTAAAGTTGGTTTTCTAAATTCAAAACGGCTTTCAAAAGGAGCAATTTTATCCTCACCCCTAGGGGGTTGAGTGAAAATGATATTTTACAATAAAGGTCAGCTTTTCCTTAAATCCCTCCCTTGACCGGGGGAGTGATCTGGGTTCTATGGCTCTGATTTACTTCTTGGGTCGAAAACAACGGGAGATTACTCCTATAGCCTGTTCTTGTCTGATTGGGGTCGTAGGTATTAGCTTCCCGGGGTTTTCGGACTCTTTGCGGTTTTGGCTGTGGAGCATCTCCAACCCGTGAGTTTGTGTGTTGACATAGTTTCCCACTTTAACCGAGAGGGGACGAATCCCTGAACGGTAAAGGATCGAGAAACTTCGATAGGCTGAGCCTAGAGTCTGTTCTTGTTTGATTGGGGTTCTAGGCACCGGTCTAACGGGATTCTCGGACCTTTGCCGCGTCAGTCGGTTCTTCTCGCCTATGAGTGGGGTGTCGTTGTGGGAGCCGCTTGGAGTGACGGCGGTCCCAGCTGGGTAGTACTTTTCTTTAGTGAGTTAGTGTTGTGAGCTTGAGTCGTAGAGGGTTCTCCGACATAGCTTTGAGAGTGTTTGGGCTATTAATATTTGAGTCGAGGTTCTTTTCCGACTGAGTTGTGCTTTTGAGCTCGTGTTACCGATCTGTTTGATCATGGATTATAGCCTACTGAGCCTGGCATTTCATGCCAGTTATGAGATACTTGTGATACTTGAGTTCGTTGGGGTCGCTCCCCTCGAACTACGCCCCGGGTTCGATGATGATACCGAGCCTGACGTGGCTGCGATGATGCGACTAGTTGATACACTAGAGTTCGCTCGAGATCTCTGATAGTCCGTGTGGGACACCCTACGTAAGACCAAGTCCTGTTTGGGCGTAGTGGCAGTAGAGGAGCGCAGGCTTGACTTTGACTGGACCCTATGAGGCAGTCATAGAGATTGGGTGTTATGTGAGAGAGTGTGCATATCATGTGTCATAGTTGAGTTTTCCGTTGAGCATAGTACTTATGACATATTGTCAGCAGTGAGTGGATGCATACCATCATCTGAGTTCTTTTTCCTATTGAGCATAGTAGATAGAGGAATGATAGCTGTAGATACTTTTCCAGCTTACATCCTTATCAGTCTTTTTCTGTTATCTTATGCCTCTAGTAGACTTAGTGGGCAGACCGTGATTCTTGGAGACGGTACCCACTGAGAACTACTGTAGGATGTAGTTCTCACACCCTCTGTCGGTGACAGGTTGCTGAGGCCGTTCTTCTGTTCCTGCCCAAGCTGGCTTGACGGACCGAGGACAGGGAGTCGCGAGATAGTTCCCTACCAGCATTGTTTCTTTAGAGTGAGGTAGATATACCATCCCGGACTGTGCGAGCTTGGTTATGTATTGTTGTATTTCTAGTTTTAGTTATCTCCCCTTTTGGACTTGTAGATGATGTATAGGTGGATTTCTATTTGTATCACCGTGTATTTGGGGAGATGGACTTGTATTTATTTTCAGCTTTATAGTAGTGAGATTTTATTTTACAGCTTTCTTATTCGCTCTGATATCTGTGTAGCTGTAGTTCTATCATCTGCAGGTTAGACGCTTCGTCTGTACGGCAGTTCCGTACAGATGGCGGATCTGTTAGCGAGCCCGGGTCGCAGTTTCGACCCCGGGGCGTGACAGATTAGGGTGGTATCAGAGCCTAGAATGTAGGTCATTGAGGACTTAGAAACCCTATGCTTGTGGTTGGACTTTAGGACGACTACGTGAGAGTCGTGACTTTTAGCGAGAGTCCTGATTGAGTTTTACCTCTCCCAAGGGATGGGACGAGTGATTCTACATGTTATTCTCTGAAAGTGATTATCTTGGCTGCAGACGACATAATACTTTAGGAAGGGTAACATGTCATAGACTTTCGCTGGATTGAGTCGTATGATTGTTATGTCCTGACGTTTGTATTTACTGCAGTTACCTGCAATGCCGCCGAGACGTCGTGCAGCAACGAGAGGGCGTCCGACCTCAGCTGAGGAGCCCGAGCGGCGGGAGCCCGAGCAGACCAGGCAGAGTGAGGTCCGGGAGCTGCGGGCTCAAGTGGCCTAGATGTCAGAGGCGTTAGGCGCCTGGAAGAGGTAGCCAAGCGCCTGGAGGAAAACATGGAGCGTATAATAAGATCGTTTGAGCAGAGGACGTCTTCAGCAGCACCTCCAGTAGCGACTTCGTCGACCTCGTCTCAGATCACCCCGTTGACAGAATCAGAGCAGAGGGAGCTCACCGACAAGTTGGCTTATATCAACCAGTTCCATCCCCCGGTTTTCAGGGCAGAGTTCAGAGCCGTAGGATGTTGAGAACTGGATCGCAGCAATGGAGAAACTTTTTGACAACCTTTTCATCAAGGAAAGACATCAGGTACATTTGGGGGCACACTTTTTGGAGAAGGACGCCGAGATTTGGTGGCGTCGAGTTCGCCCAGTTGGACCACCGGGAGTTCAGTCGTTGACATGGCCAGAGTTTCGAGCTTTGCTACGCGGAGCCTATTTTCCCGATAGTGCAAAGCAGAAACTAGAAGGGGATCTTCGACGTTTGCAGCAGGGGGATCGACCTCTTCAGGAGTACATTCGGGAGTTTCAGCGGTTGCTGAACAGTGTGCCACATGTCGCCCCAGATGAGGCTCAGAGGGTGGATTTGTTTGAGAAAGGACTGCACAAGGATATTTATCATCTTGTTCACTCGCACCGGTCACCGACTTTGGATGCAACCATAGAGCATGCTCGGTGGGTTTCCCGAGGCATAGCGTTTATGTCAGAGAGGGACCGAGCGCCAGGGACCAGCTCCGGGGAGAGGCGTTTAGTGCCGCCTGATTTTGGACAGTCGAGTTGATCGAGACCCCCGGGACCGCCACAATCCCAGACTGAGGGTCGTGGTTTTCAGAAGAGGTGGAGATCAGGAGGACCCCCACAGCCGAGGCACCGGCAGCAGTATCAGGATGAGTGTATCATCTGCGGTGGGCCGCATGCAGTACAGCAGTGTGACCATAGGCAGGGGCGATGCTTTTCGTGTGGACAGACTGGACATTTTCAGGCAGCATGCCCTCGAGCAGTACTTACGGTAATGCCGCTTGCGACGGCACCCCCGCTACCTCTTCCGGAAGTAGGAGCTCCTCCGACTTACCGCCAGCCAGATGAGGCCACGACGTTGAGACAGCCAGGGCGACGACCACCCACATCGAGAGGATGAGTTTGGGCTGCCCGATTGCTGCGCGCCAGGGTAGCGGATCGCATGGTACCTGGTATGACTTCCTTTCCTAGTTGTTGAGATCAGAGTTTTGCACCCTGGATGGTTCGAGTTGGTACATGGTAGTTTTTGGGTTGCAGCCACAGCAGGGACAGCTTCAACACCTCTCTCCTTGTTTTCTCGTCTTGACGCCAAAACATGCGAACGGGACGAAAATTTCAAAGGGCTACTCCAGAAATGAAGACGATGCTGGAACCTGTTCTTGTTTGATTGGGGCGAAGGCATCGGTCTTTCGGAATTTTCAGACTTTTCGCTATTTCGGCTGCTTTCCAAATAGAGAGTTGGGGTTGGTGATGTTCCTGATGTAGGGCTTCTTTGTTGTAGGAGGTGTATTTTGGTTTCGGGGACGAAACCTTTTGAAGGAGGGGAGAGTGTAGAGTACCGGGTTTTGGATGGCGCCCTGACCGCACTTGATGGCGTGGAGCGGAGAGTTTGCCTCGGGCATGTAGCGTATGTGTTTACTATTGATGTCGGGTTGATTTGGATTAACGCAGAAGCCCAGTTTGATTCGGGGTTTTTCCGGGCATTGTACGCCGATTGAGGACTAGATTTGGGAATTTCCGACCTCACAGTGGAGTACAAAAAATTCGGGAACACTTGGAACAGGTATATTATCAATTTACAGCGAAGTTCGGGAGGTTCCGGACTGACGCGGAAGACCCGAGGGCAAAAAGTGAGTCGGAACTGTCAATTTCGGAGCCGGTTTTTGTTTTGAGCATCCCGACTCAGCGGATGGGCTTTTTGAGGAGAAAAAGCTGTGGACACGTGTACTTTCAAATTACAGCGGAGTTCGGGAGGTTCCGGACGGCGGCGGAGAGCCCGAAGGCAGAAAGTGAGTTGGAGTTGGGTTTTTGGTATTATTTTATTAATATAATTTAATTAGTTAGTTTGCTAATTCTTTTTTTTTTGGGTTTTCTCTGCTAGTTGGCAGTGGGTGTGGATTGAGGAATTGTGGATGAGGTAAGTGGATTTATACTTTTAAATTAACCTCTCCTTACTCTAATTAAGCTTTAATTAAAGTTTTGCTTTTTAAAAGAAGCCTGTGGCTTTATTAGGGGTGATCGTATCCACATGCCACATCATCTCCTTCAAGCTCCCAGCCACCTCTGAAGCTCCTTCGTAGCAGAGTAAGGAAAGTGAAAGAGAGAAAAGGAAGAAGGAGAGAAAGAAGACAAGTGGGATTCGGAGTATTCTTGGTCCAGGACTTCCTCGTTGGTGGCCGTGAGGAGCGTGGGCGCGCCGTCGAGGTTGGTGGATCCATGTTTTTAGCTTTGGAATTTTTTTTTGGAGCTTTGGGAATTTTTTTTTTGGGCTTTTAAATCTTAGCTGTAAGTTAAAATTGGATTTTTGGTTAACTAAAGGGATTTATTTAATTTTTGGAAATTAATTTATTTTTTTTCGTGCGCCGAGGGGAGGCCGCGCGCGCGCAGTAGCGCCCGCGCGGCCGGCTGCGGCGGGCATTCCGTGCGGGCGGCACCAGGGCACTGCGCCATGGTGCAGCGCCGCGCGCAGTAGAGTGCCGCGCGGGCGGCACCAGGGGGCTGCGCCCTGGTGCAGCGCCGCGCGCAGTAGAGCGCTGCGCGCGGCGCCGCCTGGCCGCGGGCAGGCGCGCGCGGCAGGCACGCGCGCACCACTGCGCTGCGCCGGGGCCGCGCGCACCACAGGGTGCGCGCGGCGGGCGCGCGCAGCGTCGCTGGGGCGCTGCGCGGCGCGCTCCGGCACCGCGCAACAGCCCCTGCACTGCGCGGCCGGGCTTCGCGCCGCGCGGCCGGCCTCCTGGGCCGCGCGGCTGCGTTTTTCGCCGTTCGGCGTGCCCCGGGACAGCGGTGGCACCTCGGTTTGCGTGCCGGCGCCGTTTTTCGCCGTCGGCCGCAGTTTTTCGCAACCAGTTACGCATGCTGATTTCCGCTGTTTTCGCAAGCCGTTTCTCGCAGTTTTGCGAGCAGTTTTGCAAGCGGTTTCGCACGCAGTTTTCGCAGTTTTCGCTGTTTTCGCGAGCGTTTAGCGTGCATTTTCGCATTCAGTTTTTGCGCGTTTTCACAGCAGTTTTGTGCTTTTTTGCGCGCGTTTTCGCGAGCAGCTTTTGGGCGTTTTTGCGAGCAGTTTCGCTAGCGATTCTTCATAGTTTTTTACAGTTTTCGCGCGCAGTTTTCGCCCGTTTTCGCGAGCAGTTTCGCTAGCGATTCTTCGCAGTTTTCGCGTAGTTTTTGCGCCATTTTCGCGAGCAGCTTCGCTAGAGATTCTTTGCAGTTTTTCGCAGTTTTCGCGCACAGTTTTCGCACAGTTTTCGCACAGTTTTCGCAAGCAGTTTCCCGAGCGGTCTTCGCAGTTTTTCGCAGTTTTCGCGTAGTTTTCGCGTGCATTTTCGCGAGTTTTTCGCGTGCATTTTCGCGAGCAGTTTGTGCATTTTCGCGCGCGTTTTCGCAAGCAGTTTTTGGGCATTTTTGCTAAGCAGTTTGCGCGTTTCGCGAGCAGTTTTTGTCGACGGCGGCTGTTTTTCTTCACCGTCGAATGCTTGGATTTTAGCCGTTACTTGATAGTTTTGCTATTTTTCTTTTCTTGTTTTGGTGCTGCAGCTACGGTGCGTGCGGACCCCATTTTGCACGCGCATTTCGGCACCGTGCATTGTTTTGCGTGCGGACCATGTGAAGGCAAGGTAATCGCGTGGAGCCCCATTGCAAGTGTCGACAAGCAATTGGTGGCAAGCCAAGGTGGGTTGGTTTTCTCTTCGAGTCTACGGACTTCCTTCTAATTCTATTATGATAGGATTTGCATGCTAGTTTAAGTGTTTCCTTGGAACTTTAACTAGCACCCCCGTCATATGTTGCATGTGTTCAACCAGACCAATAGTGAACTTTAACTTGGGTTAGGTTCATTTATGCTTTAGCCATCCCACAGAATGCATTTCTTTCCAGACATAGAGTTCCTCGCCCGGGTAGTGGGCCGAGTGGTCAGGGTGTTGTGGGACGGGTGTTGCACTCGAGCCTGGGGGCCGAGTGGGGTCTAGTGGCTGGGTTAGGCCAGTGTTAGTGTTTTGGGAACCGTTTCAGATAAACGGTGGCCCCGGGTTTTTTAGTTTTCGCTGTTCTTCTCGTCACCACCACGTTGTGCTCGTGGTGCACGCGAGTTATCAGAACCTTGAAGCCAGAACGCTTTGGACACTCATGACTTTAGTAAACCAGAGTTTTCCTTCCGAATTCCTAGGGGTCGCCTGTGAGGTCCCGGAATCCCCCGCGTAGGATTGCTAGTTGTTGGGCAGCGTTCGGTCGCCGTTGGGGGTGTTGGTGCGCGCGTTAGGGCCCAGAAATGGATTTGTGGTGCAATTTGGGTTTTAGCTGGCATCACTGGAGGCCTGCGTGGTGTGTCAGTGGTGTTTGCGCGCAATTTGGACACAAGTGTTGGACTTCGTGCTTAAAAGGTTATCCCGTTGGGAATTGGTGGACCCGTCGGGTGTTTGGAGGTGATTTCGCGCGTTTTAGATGTCAAATTTGGACTCCGGGCGATGTTTGGATAAGAGTTTACCTCTCCGGTCGCCTTCGGGAATTTTTAGAGTTGGAATTTGGCAAATCGGACTTTAAAAATAGACCCGGCGCGAAAATCGGATCGAGTGGGCTATCCGGTGGCACTCCGCAATCTTCGGATGAGAATTTGGAGAAATGGACATCGTTTTTGGATTCAGCGCGCGAAATCGCTAAGAATGGACTATTCACTTGTTTGTTTTGGAGCCTGGATGAAGTGCGCGTTTTTCAAGACGACGCGGCACGAATCCCGAGGCGAGGCGGCGGCACGGAGATCAAGGCGGTGCGGCGCGCTGCTCGAGGGCGTATGGACGCGACAGGACAGACGCGCTTTCGTCAGGGGTCGCGCGGGGGCCTCCACGTGGCGGGCCCCCGTTGTCTGCCGCGCGGGCGCGGGGGCACGCGCCTGTGTGGCGCGCGCGTGTCTCGCGCCTGCCGCGGGCGCGGTGTAACGCGCCCATGTGGCGGGCGCGTTACCGCGTGCCGCGTGGCACCCGGGGCGTGTCCGTGGACCCGGTGCACGCGCCCCGGCCTTGTGAGCCGGCTGGGGTGGCTCCCGATGGGCCGGTGCACCGTGGACCGGTGCACCGTGGACCATCCCTTTCCCCTCCTCCTTTTCTTCTTCTTCTTTCTCCCCCGAGCACCATTTTTCTCCCTTTCTTTCTTTCTTCTGCACCCGAGAGCAAGAGGGAGTGAGGGAGGAGGTTGCGTGAGGTGCGACGGCGCGTCGTGGACCTCGTTTTGCGTGCGAGGTCGCCCGGCGGAGCGTTTCGGCGACGGCGGCGCAAACGGACATCGTTTTGCGTGCGGATCACGTGGAGGCCAATTGCAAGTGTCTACGAGCAATTGGTGGCAAATCGAGGTGGGTGGCCTTATCTCCAAGTTTTATGGACTGTACCGTTTTTCTACTGATGTAGGACTATGCATGATAGTTTATTTCATTGTGTAGCATGCTAGATTGTAGGAATTGTTATTCCTTTTATTATCTGTTAATATAGTTATCTTGGAACTTGACCTAGCACCCCCGTCATACGTTGCATGTGTAACCAGACCAGTAGAAAACGCTCACTTGGGCTAGGGTTATTTATGCTTAGACATCCACACTGTTTTTTCATCCCTGGACGTAGTGTTTTCTCGCCCGGGTAGTGGGCCGAGAGGTCGGGACTTGCTTTTTGTGTGGGATGCCTTTGCACTCTTGCTTGGGAGCAGAGTGGAGTCTGGTAGTTGTAGCGGATTGCTTATCTGTGCGGGGAGCCGTTTGGGTAAACGGTAGTCCCGAGAGGTCTTGTTTCCCTTTTTCGCTGTCGTAGGAGGGAGCCGTTGAGTAGACGGTAGTCCCTGGCCGTCGAGTATCTTCCGGTCCGTATTGTTGGGAACCGTTGGGGTTGACGGTGGTCCCAGGTCGTTGAGTTTTGTCCGACCTGTTTTGTTACCCTGAGTTGTGGGTCGTTCCTGGCTGTGGAGTATCTCCAGCCAGTGAGCTTCGTGCTGCGAACTGTTGGAGAGGCTAGTGTCTCGTGTTTCGAGTTAGCCGATCAGCTGAGTTGTCGAGAGTGCTCCGACTGTTGTGCGAGATATTTGGGGATCTTGAGTCCTACCGTTCTGAGAGTGAGCGTGGATTTTGACTAGCCTGCTTATGCCAATTCGTGATACTCTATGCCGCGCCGTTTTCCTCAGTTTGACTCGTGTCCCTGAGATGCCGCTGTGGATACGATGGGCCTGTTGAGGCAGTTTTGCGCGAGGGGTGAGTTAGTCGGGCAGGACGCCCCACGTAAATCCCGTCCTCATGGGGATGTGTGGTAGTGGGCAGGCACGTTCCTAGTCGACAGGCGCAGGCTTGACTGGACCCTATGAGGCAGTCAGTTCGATTGGGTCTATTGAGCACCTTGGGTGCGAGTGGTCTCTTTTACTTTCATCTGTTCCACTTTTTGAGTATCTAGATAGAGGTATGGTAGCTGTTGAGTAGCTCCAGCTTTTCTTGTTCAGATTTCATTGCACTATTATCTTTTACCTCTAGTAGACTTAGTGGGCGGACCGTTGGGATTGTTGACGGCACCCACTGAGAACTACTGTGGGAAGTAGTTCTCACACCTGTTGTGGTGTCTTTTTCCCCAGGAACTTCTCCTGTTCCTGTTGCTCTAGTTGCTAATCCTTCTGACCGTGGCGAGGGAGTCGCGAGCTAGTTCCCTACCCGTCATTGGAGTGTAGCCGTACCCCTTCAGAGGAGAGCTTCAGTAGATTAGTTTACTTCTTTTTCCTCTGTTGAGAGACCTTTGTTGTGAGGTATAGAGTTGTACTTTATTTTACAGTTTGAGAGACTATTGTAGTGAGGATATTCTTGTATCGAGAGTCTGTACACTGATGTATTTTATTGGAGTTACCTCCCTTTTGAGTTTTGTATCAGAGGACTTTGTATACGATCGTTTTTGGGAGATGGTTATTGTATTATTTTCAGTTGTACAGTGTTTGGTTGTCGGTTTTTAGTAGTTTACTTTCCGCTCTGATATCTGTATACTGTAGTTGATTCTTTCTGCAGGTTAGACGCTTCGTCTGTACGGCAGTTTCCGTACAGACGGCGGATCTGTTGGCGGGCCCGGGTCGCAGTTTCGACCCCGGGGCGCGACAGATTAGAGTGGTATCAGAGCCTAGGTTGTAGGTCGTGGTGGCCTTAGAAACCCTAGGCTTGTGGTTGGACATTAGGATGACTACGTGAGAGTCGTGACTTATAGCGAGAGTCCTTATTGAGTTTTTACCTCTCCCAAGAGACGGGATGAGTGTTTGGCATGCTCATATTCCTAAGCAATTATGTTGGCTGCCGACAACATAATACTCTGGAATGGATGACATGTCTTAGACTTTCGCTGGATTGGGTAGTATGGTTGTTGTGTCCTGACGTTTGTTATTGTGCAGCGGATTGCGATACCCCGGAGACGTCGTGTTGTGAAGAGGACACACCCCTCACCTGATGAATACCCCACAGCGGGAGGCTGAACTATCAGAGTCGCGCAGCGGAAGCATGGTGGGCCCATAACCCACAGGTCCCAGGATCGAAAACTTCGATAGGCTGAGCCTAGAAGAGCCTAGAATCTGTTCTTGTATGATTGGGGTTCTAGGCACCGGTCTATCGGGATTTTCGGATTTTTGCCGCGTCAGTCGGTTCTTCTCGCCTATGAGTGGGGTGTTATTGTGGGAGCCGTTTGGAGTGACGGCGGTCCCAGCTGTGTGGGTATTTTTCCCTGGCTGAGTTACCAGGAGGGTATTTTTCCCTGGCTGAGTTACCAGGAGGGCATTTCCCCTGGCTGAGTTATCAGGAGGGTATTTTTCCCTGGCTGAGTTACCAGGAGGGCATTTTCCCTGGCTGAGTTACCAGGAGGGCATTTTCCCTGGCTGAGTTACCAGGAGGGCATTTTTCCCTGGCTGAGTTACTAGGAGGTCATTTTTCCCTGGCTGAGTTACCAGGAGGGCATTTTCCCTGGCTGAGTTACCAGGAGGGCATTTTTCCCTGGCTGAGTTACCAGGAGGGTATTTTTCCCTGGCTGAGTTACCAGGAGGGCATTTTCCCTGGCTGAGTTACCAGGAGGGCATTTTCCCTGGCTGAGTTACCAGGAGAGCATTTTTCCCTGGCTGAGTTACCAGGAGGGCATTTTCCCTGGCTGAGTTACCAGGAGGGCATTTTTCCCTGGCTGAGTTACCAGGAGGGCATTTTTCCCTGGCTGAGTTACCAGGAGGGTATTTTTCCCTGGCTGAGTTACCAGGAGGGCATTTTCCCTGGCTGAGTTACCAGGAGGGCATTTTCCCTGGCTGAGTTATCAGGAGGGTATTTTTCCCTGGCTGAGTTAACAGGAGGGTATTTTCCCTGGCTGAGTTACCAGGAGGGCATTTTTTTCCTGGCTGAGTTACCAGGAGGGCATTTTTCCCTAGCTGAGTTACCAGGAGGGCATTTTTCCCTGGCTGAGTTACCAGGAGGGCATGTTTCCCTGGCTGAGTTACCAGGAGGGCATTTTCCCTGGCTGAGTTACCAGGAGGGCACATGCTCCTGGCTGAGTTACCAGGTGGGCACTTGCCCCTGGCTGAGTTACCAGGTGGGCACATGCCCTGGCTGAGTTACCAGGAGGACACATGCCCTGGCCGAGTTACCAGGAGGACACCTTCCACTGGCCAAGCTACCAGACGGGTACATACCCCTGGCCGGGTTACGAGGTGGGTACATGCCCTGGTCGAGTTACCAGGTGGTTGCTTTACTGAGATTGAGATGGTCTGACAGGACGCCGAGATTTGGTGGCGTCGAGTTCGTCCTGTTGGACTACCAGGAGCTCGGTTGTTGACTTGGAACCAGTTTCGTGCTTTGCGGCTCAGGGCCTTCTTTCCTGACAGTGTAAGCAGAAACTGGAAGGGGATCTTAGACTCCTGCAGCAGGGGAGTCGACCTCTTTTGGAGTATGTTCGTGAGTTTTGCGATTGTTGAGCCGGGTACCCTTTGTCGCCTGGATGAGGCCCAGGAGGTTGAGCTAGTTGAGAAAGGATTGCATCGGAATATCTATCACTTGGGGTATTCTCGGCGGGTGCCGACGTTAGATGCAGCGATTGAGCATGCTTAGCGGGTTGACCGAGGATCAGTGATCATGTCAGAGATAGACGGAGCGCCAGGGACCAGCTCCGGGGAGAGGCATCCAGTGCCGCCTGAGTTTGGACAGTCGAGTAGATCGAGACCCCGGGGCCGCAACGATCCCAGTCTAAGGGTCGTGAGTCTCAGAGGAGACAGAGACCAGGAGGTTTTCCGCGGCCGATGTATCAGCAGCAGCAGCGGGATGACTGTGTCCATTTGTCACGCCCCGGGGGTTCGAATCGCGCGGAAGAGGAGCCACCGATGCCCCTGATTCAGCCATATATTTTTTTTTTGTAAAACATTACTCCCCGGCGCGTGCACAGACCCGCCGCATACACAAATTCGCTCTGCAAATGAGCAGAGGCCCCTTTGTATATGCACGGCGTCTCAACTACAAAGTGTCTCACAAGGCGTAGTACATACAATCTCTAACCACATCAGTTGGGGTCTCGTACACATACAACCAAACAATTCACGTGACATTCTAGCATTCACTTAGAGCATAGAGGCCGGTGTTTTGAAAGGATAAATAATCACAAGGTTTTGAAAGCGGCATCCACACGATGCCCTCGTTTGTGAAAACAGCTCGTAAACACATAAATCCCACAAGGTTTATAAAGCTTGGTGCCCACACGACACCCACGTTTTTTTAAAAATAGTTTTCGCAAACGGTTTTCTTTGTTTTTCATCGTTCAAAACGGCCAAGTAAGAGAGAACGTAGTATTCATTCAATTATTCAAAAGAAAGGAAAGAAAAGGGCAACATCCACTTCGACCCCACGGGGGTGTCGCAATCCACAACTAGCTACCATGAATAATAAAAGAAAAGGGAAAGAAGAGTCACTGTATCTGAAGTCACCCATAAATCAGATCAGCACCCTAACGTCCTCACCGGCGCCCTAGCACTCGCCCCTGGACGAACCTGTCACGAAGTGGGAAGTCAGTGACTAGAAATAGCATGATAAGCGTAGTAAACAAAGATAAGGCAAACCACAAACACCGGAGCAACTATCCCTCCCATGCACCTTCCACCTTAACCACACCCTGTATCATTACGACATCGGGCACCTTCCCCGATGCCCACCGCCGAGCACCTGCCTCACAAAGCAACATCGGGCACCTTCCCCGATGCCCACCGCCGAGCACCTGCCTCACAAAGCAACATCGGGCACCTTCCCCGATGCCCACCGCCGAGCACCTGCCTCGGCCGCCGAGCACCTGCCTCGACGTCACCGCTCACACCCCCCACCCATGGGGGCCCCCATTCCTAACGCCACCTCCGCGTGGGGTACACGGGTCAACGTACCACTTTTCCGGAAAAGCACACCCTTGCGGTGGCCAAACCGCGGGTGTGCGTGTAGCAAATTTGAGCCTCAGATTGACATTGAGTATCATAACATAACATAACAGGGTTAGTGCATAAACAGAAGGAGACTGACAATTCCACCTTGCCCCAACATGCTATTTCTAACAGTTAAACCCCATTCCCGAAACCCCCGGGAACGTACCCACCTTGTGTGCGTCGTCCTGCGTTCGTCCAGTCCGCGTCTGTGCTCCAGTCGCCCACAGCGTCCCGCACTCCTGAAGGAACATAGGCAAATCGAGACTTAGAAGTCCGAAACTTACAACGACTCCCTACAGCGTGCGGCGGAGTTCTTCGCACGGCACCGGCCCGTGCGACGAACACCCTGCCAGGGCGCAGCCCCGCGCGGCACCAGCCCGCGCGGCGCCCCTCCTGCGGGCGGCCCCGCGCGGCCGAGCGCCGCGCGGGCGCGCGGCCCGCGGTGCGGGGCGACCCCGCGCGGCACCAGCCCGCGCGGGCGCCCCTCCTGCGGGCGGCCCCGCGCGGCCGAGTGCCGCGCGGGGCGCGCTGCCCGCGGTGCGGGGCGGCCCCGCGCGGCACCAGCCCGCGCGGGCGCCCCTCCTGCGGGCGGCCCCGCGCGGCCGAGCGCCGCGCGGGCGCGCGGCCCGCGGTGCGGGGCGGCCCCGCGCGGCACCAGCCCGCGCGGGCGCCCCCCTCCTGCGGCGGCCCCGCGCGGCCGAGCGCCGCGCGGGCGCGCGGCCCGCGGTGCGGGGCGGCCCCGCGCGGCACCAGCCCGCGCGGGCGCCCCCTCCTGCGGGCGGCCCCCGCGCGGCCGAGCGCCGCGCGGGTGCGCGGCCCGCGGTGCGGGGCGGCCCCGCGCGGCACCAGCCCGCGCGGGCACCCCCTCCTGCGGGCGGCCCCCGCGCGGCCGAGCGCCGCGCGGGTGCGCGGCCCGCGGTGCGGGGCGGCCCCGCGCGGCACCAGCCCGCGCGGGCGCCCCCTCCTGCGGGCGGCCCCCGCGCGGCCGAGCGCCGCGCGGGCGCGCGGCCCGCGGTGCGGGGCGGCCCCGCGCGGCCGTGCGCCGCGCGGGCTCGTGGCCCGCGGTGCGGGGCGGCCCCGCGCGGCACCAGCCCGCGCGGGCGCCCCTCCTGCGGGCGGCCCCGCGTGGCCGAGCGCCGCGCGGGCGCGCGGCCCGCGGTGCTCGACGGCGCCGGGCCTCCTCCCTCCTCGTGACCAACAAAAGAAAGAAAGAGGGAGATTCCCCCGAACGAAACGCGTCCGACTCACCTTGATGTGCGAAAGAGGAGGAAGAGAGGGATCGTCCGCTTGCCTCCACCGGTCCACCCTTGCAGTGTGCTTGGTTTCTCTTTGCCGGCGGCTACGAGGGAGGAAGAAAAAGAAAAGAGGCGGCCACCAAAAGAAAAATAAGAGGAACCCTAATCCTCTTTCCCTCACGGCTACATATATATACTAAGAGAATTAGGGTTTACCTTAAAAGGTGTGCGGCTGCCAACACGGATCCCGAGGCGTCTAAGGGGGACCCCAACTTCGAGAATTAATTCTGGTCAGACCGGGAGTCGGAAAAATAAACCGATCGCGCCCACGCGCTCCGTTCCGCGAGCTCTACCGCCTAAAATTATTTGCGGGCCCCGACGGTCTGTCCGGAAAAATGCCAAAAATGAGGCCCCCGGTCAGGCATTACAAGAAGAGGGTGACCAGAAGGGTTAAGGAAAAGCCGGGTCTTACACCACTTACCGCTAAAAACAAGTTTCGTCCCCGAAACTTAATCTTCCCCAGCGGCGAACAGGTCCGGGTAGCACTCCCTCATCTTTGACTCGGGTTCCCAAGTTGCCTCACGCTCTTCTTGATTGCTCCAAAGCACCTTTACGTAGGGAATCGTCCGACTACGCAGCTTTTTGTCCTCCCGGGCTAGGATCCGCACTGGTACTTCCGCGAAACTTAGATCCTCCTTGAGTTCAATCGCGGAGGCGTCAAGCACTCGCGATGGGTCGGGGAGGTATTTCCGAAGCATGGATACGTGGAACACATCATGAACGCGGTCAAGGTTCGGCGGTAGGGCGAGGCGGTAGGCTACCGGGCCGATGCGCTCCAGAATCTCAAACGGCCCTATGTACCGCGGGCTCAGCTTGCCCCTCAACCCAAACCGCTTCACCCCCTTCGACGGCGACACCCGCAGTAACACGTGCTCTCCCACCTGGAATTCCAAGTCGCGACGTCTCTGGTCCGCGTAACTCTTTTGCCGGCTCTGGGCGGTCGCCAAACGTCGCCTGATGAGGCGCACCCTTTCCTCTGTCTCGGCCACTAGGTCCGGCCCCAAAAACTTTCTCTCCCCCAGATCGTCCCAGCAGATCGGGGATCTACAGCGTCTGCCGTACAACGCTTCGTACGGCGCCATCTTAATGCTCGCTTGGTAGCTGTTGTTATAAGCGAACTCTGCAAGGGGTAGGTAGCGCGACCATCCGTCTCCCAAATCCAGCACGCACGCCCGAAGCATGTCCTCGAGTATCTGGATCACCCGCTCGGATTGCCCGTCCGTCTGGGGGTGAAAGGCTGAGCTGAAGTGTAACTTGGTCCCCAAGGCTCGTTGTAGACTCTTCCAAAAGTTCGAAACGAACCTCGTGTCCCTGTCCGAGGTGATCGTCGTTGGCACCCCGTGCAGCCTTACAATCTCGCTGAGGTAGACCTGTGCCAGCCGGTCACGTGTCCAGGTCGTGTGGATGGGTAGGAAGTGAGCTGACTTCGTTAGCCGATCCACGACAACCCAGATAGCGTCGTGTCCCTGTTGCGAACGGGGGAATCCGGTGACGAAGTCCATTGTGACTTGCTCCCACTTCCATTCCGGCACGGGTAGAGGTTGCAATTTCCCCGCCGGCCGCTGATGCTCGGCTTTCACCTGTTGGCAAATCAAACAGTGAGCCACGAACAGCGTCACATCTCCCTTCAATCTTGGCCACCAGAAGGTCTGTCGGATATCCCGGTACATCTTGGTGCCTCCAGGGTGCGCCACGTAGGGGGCGCAATGTGCTTCAGTCAGGATTTCTTTCTTTAGATCCGGCAGATCGGGCACGCAGATCCGCCCTCGGAACCGAAGGGTGCCGTCCGTTCCCACTGCAAAGTCTCCTTCTTGCTCCGGTGAAATCCTATCTCGTTCCAGCTGTAGCTGCGGATCCGCACCTTGGCCTTCCCGAATCCTCTCCAATAGGGTCGGCGCGACTGTTAGGGTCAACAGTCGCTCAACCGTCCCTGCTGGTACCACTTCCAACCTCAATCGTGAAAATTCCGCGATCAAGTCGTTCTGCTGCATGATCGCGCCCGCCGAAGTTCCTTCTGCTTGTCCCTTTCGGCTTAGAGCGTCGGCTACCACATTTGCTTTCCCCGGGTGGTACTGGATGGTTAAGTCGTAGTCCTTCAGTAGCTCCAACCACCTCCTCTGCCGTAGGTTAAGCTCCTTCTGGGTGAAAAGGTACTTAAGGCTTTGGTGGTCCGAGAACACGTTGCAATGCACACCGTAGAGGTAGTGCCTCCACAGTTTCAGAACGAAGACCACTGCGGCAAGCTCCAAGTCATGGATCGGGTAGTTCTGTTCGTAATCCTTGAGTTGTCTTGAAGCATAGGCAATGACTCTTCCTTGCTGCATTAGTACTCCTCCCAGTCCTATTCGCGATGCATCGCAGTAGACTTCGTAGTCTTCTCCAGGGGTTGGTAAGGCAAGCACAGGCGCTCTTGTTAACCGTTTCTTAAGTTCTTCAAAGCTCTCTTGGCATTGGACCGTCCATATGAACTTTACTCCTTTCCGGGTTAGGCGGTTCAGAGGGGTCGCAATCTTCGAGAAACCCTCCACGAAACGTCTGTAGTATCCCGCAAGGCCCAAGAAGCTGCGCACCTCTGTCACTGTGGTCGGCTGGGGCCAGTCGGTCACCGACTCCACCTTCTTGGGATCCACTGCGACTCCTGCTGCTGAAATGATATGCCCTAGAAACCCCACTTCGCGAAGCCAGAATTCGCATTTCTTAAGTTTTGCGAACAGCTCCTGCTCCCTAAGGGTCTGTAGAACAATTCGAAGGTGCTCCTCGTGCTTCTCATCGGTGGTGGAGTAAATCAGGATGTCGTCGATGAAGACCACAACGAACTGATCCAGGAAGGGTCTGAAAACTCGGTTCATCATGTCCATGAACACCGCTGGGGCATTGGTAAGCCCGAACGGCATTACTGTGAACTCGTAATGGCCATACCGAGTCCGGAATGCCGTCTTCGGAATATCCTCGTCTCGAACTCTGAGCTGGTGGTAGCCCGACTGCAGGTCGATTTTTGAAAAGACAGTTGCACCCCGCAGCTGGTCAAAGAGGTCATCAATCCTAGGTAAGGGGTACTTGTTTTTCACTGTGACTTTGTTGATTTCCCGGTAGTCGATGCACAACCGCAAGCTCCCGTCTTTCTTTCGTACAAAGAGTACAGGTGCGCCCCAAGGGGACACACTCGGTCGGATAAACCCCTTGTCCAGAAGGTCCTCTAGCTGCGCCTTAAGTTCCTTCAGCTCCGCGAAGGCCATCCTGTAGGGGGCCTTCGTGATTGGTCGAGTGCCGGGTGGAAGCTCAATGGGAAAGACAACTTCTCGCTCGGGGGGTAATCCAGGTAGTTCGGCCGGAAAAACATCTGGGAAGTCCCTCACCACAGGGATGTCGGGGAGTGCCGTGGAGGATCCGGCGGCCAGGGCCACCGACACCAAGTAGGCCATACACCCGCCCTCTACCAGCTTCCTGGCTCGGGATGCAGGAATCATGGAAGAAAAGGAAACGCTCTTGCAAGCCAAGTACACGTTCTCCGGAAAATCGGGGTACATCAGTCGTACCTCGCGCTTCTCGCAGTCTATGACCGCAAGGTACCACGTGAGCCAATCCATTCCGAGCACTACATCATACTCTTTCAATGGAATGACTACCAGATCCCAGGGGCACGGAAGCCTTCCCATCCATATAGGGCAGGAAGGCACCATGTTGCGTGCCTCCAAGGATCCCCCCGCGGTGTGTACGGTCATCAAACTGGGTAAGGGTCTCAACTCAAAATCATGGGTCAGTGCGAAGTCTCGGGACATAAACGAGAGGGTCGCTCCGGTGTCAAAAAGGGTTCTAGCGCGATAAACAGAAGCAAGAGTGATACCTGCGACGACGTGCTCAGACGGGTGCGTCTCCTGCTGACCCATCGAATAGACGCGGCCTCCCGAAGGCGGTGGCTTTTCCCCTACAGATCGGGGTGCTGGCGGTCTGGGGGCTGACGTCATTGGCGCTTTCCCCCGCCCTGCGTGCTGGGGTGAAGGCACGGAGGCTGCTGAAGATGTGGTGCCTTGGTTCAGGGGACAGTTGAAACGGAAGTGTCCCTGCTTGCCACATCGGAAACAATGGTCCTGTCTCTTGGAGCAATCCATCACTCGGTGCGCCCCGCCGCAGATCACGCATGAGCGGTCCTCCGGGCGTTGTCCCTCTCCCGGCGCTCCCCTGGTCCTTTGCTGGGGCCTCCACCGCTTAGGGGGCCGATTCCCGCTGGAGGAGCCCCCTCCCCCTGAAGCCGTCTGGGTCCGCTTCCTGTCGTCTTGCTGGTGGGAGCCTTCCCTTCGGGCGCGCGTGACGGCAAAGCCTCGCTCCACGATGGTGGCTCGGTCGACCACCTTCTGAAAGGTATGCAGATCCGCCGCGTCCACCACTTGGAAAATGTCAGTCCTCAATCCATCCACAAACAGTTGTGCCTTATGGGATTCGTCCCGAATGACGAACGGGACACAGTTCGCCAGTCTCACGAACTCCCTCTGGTACTCCATTACTGTTTTGGTTCCCTGCCTGATGTGGTTTAGGTCGTCCTCCAGTTGTTTCTTCACGCTGTTGGTAAAGAACGCCCCGAATAGCTGCTGTTTAAAGGTAGTCCATGACGGAAGGGTAGCGCCCGACGCAGAGTCGGGGCGTACGGTCTTCCACCAAATGCGGGCGTTCCCCTCGAGCAAGTGGGCGGCCAGGGGGACCCGCTCATGGTCTTCCATCAATAGGTCCTCGAATAATTTCTCCATCGTATCCACCCATTTCTCCACAACCCAGGGGTCCGTCGTGTCCCCCTCGAACGTTGGCAGATCGTATTTCTTGAAGTCGGCCAGGTTGGCGCGCACACGGTCTCGCTCGTTTGGTAGGTTCGCCCCCTCGTGTCCTCGGCTGTGGATCTAGTCCTGGCCATGATCTGAACATTTGCACGAACCAGTTACTCCTAGTTTAAATAAGACGGCACGCCACTAGTGCTGGCACTAGAGGGAGAAAAGAAAAGAACACTAATTCCCTCCCCCCTTTTTCCCCCAACGAGCACTCGCGTTTTATTTATCCCGTGTTCACTTTATTACTCAGTAGCCAGAGTATTGCGCCCGTGGATGTTAGGCCCCGACTGTTGTGGTTAAAGTTTACCTCTCTGATACCATCTTAATCTGTCACGCCCCGGGGGTTCGAATCGCGCGGAAGAGGAGCCACCGATGCCCCTGATTCAGCCATATATTTTTTTTTTGTAAAACATTACTCCCCGGCGCGTGCACAGACCCGCCGCATACACAAATTCGCTCTGCAAATGAGCAGAGGCCCCTTTGTATATGCACGGCGTCTCAACTACAAAGTGTCTCACAAGGCGTAGTACATACAATCTCTAACCACATCAGTTGGGGTCTCGTACACATACAACCAAACAATTCACGTGACATTCTAGCATTCACTTAGAGCATAGAGGCCGGTGTTTTGAAAGGATAAATAATCACAAGGTTTTGAAAGCGGCATCCACACGATGCCCTCGTTTGTGAAAACAGTTCGTAAACACATAAATCCCACAAGGTTTATAAAGCTTGGTGCCCACACGACACCCACGTTTTTTAAAAATAGTTTTCGCAAACGGTTTTCTTTGTTTTTCATCGTTCAAAACGGCCAAGTAAGAGAGAACGTAGTATTCATTCAATTATTCAAAAAGAAAGGAAAGAAAAGGGCAACATCCACTTCGACCCCACGGGGGTGTCGCAATCCACAACTAGCTACCATGAATAATAAAAGAAAAGGGAAAGAAGAGTCACTGTATCTGAAGTCACCCATAAATCAGATCAGCACCCTAACGTCCTCACCGGCGCCCTAGCACTCGCCCCTGGACGAACCTGTCACGAAGTGGGAAGTCAATGACTAGAAATAGCATGATAAGCGTAGTAAACAAAGATAAGGCAAACCACAAACACCGGAGCAACTATCCCTCCCATGCACCTTCCACCTTAACCACACCCTGTATCATTACGACATCGGGCACCTTCCCCGATGCCCACCGCCGAGCACCTGCCTCACAAAGCAACATCGGGCACCTTCCCCGATGCCCACCGCCGAGCACCTGCCTCACAAAGCAACATCGGGCACCTTCCCCGATGCCCACCGCCGAGCACCTGCCTCGGCCGCCGAGCACCTGCCTCGACGTCACCGCTCACACCCCCCACCCATGGGGGCCCCCATTCCTAACGCCACCTCCGCGTGGGGTACACGGGTCAACGTACCACTTTTCCGGAAAAGCACACCCTTGCGGTGGCCAAACCGCGGGTGTGCGTGTAGCAAATTTGAGCCTCAGATTGACATTGAGTATCATAACATAACATAACAGGGTTAGTGCATAAACAGAAGGAGACTGACAATTCCACCTTGCCCCAACATGCTATTTCTAACAGTTAAACCCCATTCCCGAAACCCCCGGGAACGTACCCACCTTGTGTGCGTCGTCCTGCGTTCGTCCAGTCCGCGTCTGTGCTCCAGTCGCCCACAGCGTCCCGCACTCCTGAAGGAACATAGGCAAATCGAGACTTAGAAGTCCGAAACTTACAACGACTCCCTACAGCGTGCGGCGGAGTTCTTCGCACGGCACCGGCCCGTGCGACGAACACCCTGCCAGGGCGCAGCCCCGCGCGGCACCAGCCCGCGCGGCGCCCCTCCTGCGGGCGGCCCCGCGCGGCCGAGCGCCGCGCGGGCGCGCGGCCCGCGGTGCGGGGCGACCCCGCGCGGCACCAGCCCGCGCGGGCGCCCCTCCTGCGGGCGGCCCCGCGCGGCCGAGTGCCGCGCGGGCGCGCTGCCCGCGGTGCGGGGCGGCCCCGCGCGGCACCAGCCCGCGCGGGCGCCCCTCCTGCGGGCGGCCCCGCGCGGCCGAGCGCCGCGCGGGCGCGCGGCCCGCGGTGCGGGGCGGCCCCGCGCGGCACCAGCCCGCGCGGGCGCCCCCCTCCTGCGGCGGCCCCGCGCGGCCGAGCGCCGCGCGGGCGCGCGGCCCGCGGTGCGGGGCGGCCCCGCGCGGCACCAGCCCGCGCGGGCGCCCCCTCCTGCGGGCGGCCCCCGCGCGGCCGAGCGCCGCGCGGGTGCGCGGCCCGCGGTGCGGGGCGGCCCCGCGCGGCACCAGCCCGCGCGGGCGCCCCCTCCTGCGGGCGGCCCCCGCGCGGCCGAGCGCCGCGCGGGTGCGCGGCCCGCGGTGCGGGGCGGCCCCGCGCGGCACCAGCCCGCGCGGGCGCCCCCTCCTGCGGGCGGCCCCCGCGCGGCCGAGCGCCGCGCGGGCGCGCGGCCCGCGGTGCGGGGCGGCCCCGCGCGGCCGTGCGCCGCGCGGGCGCGTGGCCCGCGGTGCGGGGCGGCCCCGCGCGGCACCAGCCCGCGCGGGCGCCCCTCCTGCGGGCGGCCCCGCGCGGCCGAGCGCCGCGCGGGCGCGCGGCCCGCGGTGCGCGACGGCGCCGGGCCTCCTCCCTCCTCGTGACCAACAAAAGAAAGAAAGAGGGAGATTCCCCCGAACGAAACGCGTCCGACTCACCTTGATGTGCGAAAGAGGAGGAAGAGAGGGATCGTCCGCTTGCCTCCACCGGTCCACCCTTGCGGTGTGCTTGGTTTCTCTTTGCCGGCGGCTACGAGGGAGGAAGAAAAAGAAAAGAGGCGGCCACCAAAAGAAAAATAAGAGGAACCCTAATCCTCTTTCCCTCACGGCTACATATATATACTAAGAGAATTAGGGTTTACCTTAAAAGGTGTGCGGCTGCCAACACGGATCCCGAGGCGTCTAAGGGGGACCCCAACTTCGAGAATTAATTCTGGTCAGACCGGGAGTCGGAAAAATAAACCGATCGCGCCCACGCGCTCCGTTCCGCGAGCTCTACCGCCTAAAATTATTTGCGGGCCCCGACGGTCTGTCCGGAAAAATGCCAAAAATGAGGCCCCCGGTCAGGCATTACAAGAAGAGGGTGACCAGAAGGGTTAAGGAAAAGCCGGGTCTTACACCATTGTGGTAGGCCGCACTTTGCGCCGCAGTGTGACCACAGGCAGGAAACAGATCAGGGTCTTGTCCTAAAGCGGGATCATCAGTCGCTTGGGCAGCTTCGGCTCCTCCTCCTCCGCTCTTCCAGACAGGCGGAGCTTCGGCAGGTTATGGCTAGATAGTTAGGGCCACTTCTTCGCGGCAGTCCGACGGACGACCACCCCCGAGCGGGAGCGTCTATGTCGCACAGGATGAGGCTTCGGGGGCGGCTAGCCACGTGGTGGCAGATATTAATCTTATCTCCCCTACACGCACTTGAGCGTTATTTGTTACCGGAGCAGCATCGCATTCATTTCTTCTGTAGGGCTTTTGCATTGTGGTATGGGCTAGAGATAGGACCCTTACCTTGTGCTCGTGAGGTTCAGATACCTGATCACGTGTTGCACATAGATGGGTGTTGTTGGTCCTGCCCAGTGCAGTTGGGGCCCTAGTTTTTGCCTATTGATCTTTGGCCCTTCCTTAGCTCCAGGATTTTGAGCTAGTGTTGGGTATAGGACTGTGAGGATCTGAAGCCTTGATGCTTGGGTGATACCACACCGTTGATACACGGTGGTGATGCCACACCGTTGATACACGGTGGTGATGCCACACCGTTGATACACTGCAGTGATGCCACACCGTTGATACACGGTGGTGATGCCACACCATTGATACACGGTGGTGATGCCACACCGTTGATACACGGTGGTGATGCCACACCGTTGATACACGGCAGTGATGCCACATCGTTGATACACAGTGGTGATGCCACGCCGTTGATACACGGCAGTGATGCCACGCCGTTGATACACGGCAGTGATACCACACCGTTGATACACGGTGGTGATGCCACACCGTTGATACACGGTGGTGATGCCACGCCGTTGATACACGGCAGTGATGCCACACTGTTGATACATGGCAGTGAGGCCACGCCGTTGGTACACGGCAGTAATGCCACGCCGTGGATGCACGGCAGTGATGCCACGTTGTAGGTACACAATGGTGAGAGTCTTTTGGATGTTTCGGTCTTTTGACTGCGAGTTGGGCATCAGCTTTATGATTGCCTTGTGAGCCAGTTTTCAGTCCCGTTCACCGACGGTTGGTCCCCGTCAGGGTGTTCCTTTTTGGTTGAGGGATCGACTTCGACCCGTGGGTCCGTTGGCGTTATGTTAGCATGTTGAGCGACCAACTGTGGCACGAGATTGTGTCTCTTGTGGATCCCTTATGAGGGTAGCCTGCAGTTGTGTTGTCCACTCGAGTGGTTTTGGATCGGGAGGTAACCGAGTGAAGACCCCAGCGTATTGGATTCCCTTCCTTATTGGATTAATTTGCGGGTATGCTCGGGTCGTCTTGTTGAGTTTGGCACCATGTTGTGGTTGGTCCGTGTTACACTTGTGGTTATTTCAGTTTCCCCCAGCCTTTTAGTGGAGCCCTTTAGTTTTTCACGTCTCAGCTCAGTAGCGATGTGATTTTCCTCGCCCGTGATTTACTTGCCCCTTTGAGATCTGTGATTATTGGAGTACGAGGGACGCCCGTTGCAATTTCTGGCTCGAGAGATGAGAGAATTGCACATCGGGTCATACCGTACTTGTTGTTGTTGTTGCGGAGTAATCACGAGGAGCGAGTGGGGGAGCTGGAGGCGTATTGTTAGATACCTAGCCGTGGTATTCTTGACTCCTGATGGGCTTGATCTAGTTTCGAGGACGAAACTTTCTTTTAGTGCGGGAGGATGTGAGGTCCCGGAATCCCCCGCGTAGGATTGCTGGTTGTTGGGCAGCGTTCGGTCGCCGTTGGGGGTGTTGGTGCGCGCGTTGGGGCCCAGAAATGGATTTGTAGTGCAATTTGGGTTTTAGCTGGCATCACTGGAGGCCTGCGTGGTGTGTCAGTGGTGTTTGCGCGCAATTTGGACACAAGTGTTGGACTTCGTGCTTAAAAGGTTATCCCGTGGGTAATTGGTGGACCCGTCGGGTGTTTGGAGGTGATTTCGCGCGTTTCAGATGTCAAATTTGGACTCCGGGCGATGTTTGGATAAGAGTTTACCTCTCCGATCGCCTTTGGGAATTTTTAGAGTTGGAATTTGGCAAATCGGACATTAAAAATAGACCCGGCGCGAAAATCGGATCGAGTGGGCTATCCGGTGGCACTCCGCAATCTTCGGATGAGAATTTGGAGAAATGGACATCGTTTTTGGATTCAGCGCGCGAAATCGCTAAGAATGGACTATTCACTTGTTTGTTTTGGAGCCCGGATGAAGTGCGCGTTTTTCGAGACGACGCGGCACGAATCCCGAGGCGAGGCGGCGGCACGGAGATCAAGGCGGTGCGGCGCGCTGCTCGAGGGCCTACGGACGCGACAGGGCAGACGCGCTTTCGGCAGGGGTCGCGCGGGGGCCGCCACGTGGCGGGCCCCCGTTGGCTGCCGCGCGGGCGCGGGGGCACGCGACTGTGTGGCGCGCGCGTGTCCCGCACCTGCCGCGGGCGCGGTGTAACGCGCCCGTGTGGCGGGCGCGTTACCGCGTGCCGCGTGGCACCCGGGGCGCGTCCGTGGACCCGGTGCACGCGCCCCGGCCTTGTGAGCCGGCTGGGGTGGCTCCCGATTGGCCGGTGCACCGTGGACCGGTGCACCGTGGACCATCCCTTTCCCCTCCTCCTTTTCTTCTTCTTCTTTCTCCCCCGAGCACCATTTTTCTCCCTTTCTTTCTTTCTTCTGCACCCGAGAGCGAGAGGGAGTGAGGGAGGAGGTTGCGTGAGGTGCGGCGGCGCGTCGTGGACCTCGTTTTGCGCGCGAGGTCGCCCGGCGGAGCGTTTCGGCGACGGCGGCGCAAACGGACATCGTTTTGCGTGCGGATCGCGTGGAGGCCAATTGCAAGTGTCTACGAGCAATTGGTGGCAAATCGAGGTGGGTGGCCTTATCTCCAAGTTTTATGGACTGTACCGTTTTTCTACTCATGTAGGACTATGCATGATAGTTTATTTCATTGTGTAGCATGCTAGATTGTAGGAATTGTTATTCCTTTTATTATCTGTTAATATAGTTATCTTGGAACTTGACCTAGCACCCCCGTCATACGTTGCATGTGTAACCAGACCAGTAGAAAACCCTCACTTGGGCTAGGGTTATTTATGCTTAGACATCCACACTGTTCTTTCATCCCTGGACATAGTGTTTTCTCGCCCGGGTAGTGGGCCGAGAGGTCGGGACTTGCTTTTAGTGTGGGATGCCTTTGCACTCTTGCTTGGGAGCAGAGTGGAGTCTGGTAGTTGTAGCGGGTTGCTTATCTGTGCGGGGAGCCGTTTGGGTAAACGGTAGTCCCGAGAGGTCCTGTTTCCCTTTTTCGCTGTCGTAGGAGGGAGCCGTTGAGTAGACGGTAGTCCCGGGCCGTCGAGTATCTTCCGGTCCGTATTGTTGGGAACCGTTGGGGTTGACGGTGGTCCCAGGTCGTTGAGTGTTGTCCGACCTGTTTTGTTACCCTGAGTTGTGGGTCGTTCCTGGCTGTGGAGTATCTCCAGCCAGTGAGCTTTGTGCTGCGAACTGTTGGAGAGGCTAGTGTCTCGTGTTTCGAGTTAGCCGATCAGCTGAGTCGTCGAGAGTGCTCCGACTGTTGTGCGAGATATTTGGGGATCTTGAGTCCTACCGTTCTGAGAGTGAGCGTGGATTTTGACTAGCCTGCTTATGCCAATTCGTGATACTCTATGCCGCGCCGTTTTCCTCAGTTAGAGTCGCGTCCCTGAGATGCCGCTGTGGATACGATGTGCCTGTTGAGGCAGTTTTGCGCGAGGGGTGAGTTAGTCGGGCAGGACGCCCCACGTAAATCCCGTCCTCATGGGGATGTGTGGTAGTGGGCAGGCGCGTTCCTAGTCGACAGGCACAGGCTTGACTGGACCCTATGAGGCAGTCAGTTCGATTGGGTCTATTGAGCACCTTGGGTGCGAGTGGTCTCTTTTACTTTCATCTGTTCCACTTTTTGAGTATCTAGATAGAGGTATGGTAGCTGTTGAGTAGCTCCAGCTTTTCTTGTTCAGATTTCATTGCACTGTTATCTTTTACCTCTAGTAGACTTAGTGGGCGGGCCGTTGGGCTTGTTGACGGCACCCACTGAGAACTACTGTGGGAAGTAGTTCTCACACCCGTTGTGGTGTCTTTTTCCCTAGGAACTTCTGACCGAGGCAAGGGAGTCGCGAGCTAGTTCCCTACCCGTCATTGGAGTGTAGCGGTACCCCTTCAGAGGAGAGCTTCAGTAGATTAGTTTACTTCTTTTTCCTCTGTTGAGAAACCTTTGTTGTGAGGTGTAGAGTTATACTTTATTTTACAGTTTGAGAGACTGTTGTAGTGAGGATATTCTTGTATCGAGAGTCTGTACACTGATGTATTTTATTGGAGTTACCTCCCTTTTGAGTTTTGTATCAGAGGACTTTGTATACGATCGTTTTTGGGAGATGGTTATTGTATTATTTTCAGTGGTACAGTGTTTGGTTTTCAGTTTTTAGAAGTTTACTTTCCGCTTTGATATCTGTATACTGTAGTTGATTCTTTCTGCAGGTTAGACGCTTCGTCTGTATGGCAGTTTCCGTACAGACGGCGGATCTGTTGGCGGGCCCGGGTCGCAGTTTCGACCCCGGGGCGTGACATCGCCGGAGCTGATTCTTGTTTGATTAGGCGAAGGCGTCACCCCTGGGAGTTCGGGAAACAAACTTGTTTTCAACTGATTTTCTCAAGAACTAAAATCTATAAAAGTTGCTTTTCTCAATTCAAAACGGCTTTCAAAAGAGCAATTTTATCCTCACCCCTAGGGGGTTGAGTGAAAATGATATTTTACAATAAAGGTCAGCTTTTCCTTAAATCCCTCCCTCGAACGGGGGAGTGATCTGGGTTCTAAGGCTCTGATTTCCTTCTTGGGTCGAAAACAACGGGAGATTACGCCTATAGCCTGTTGTTGTCTGATTGGGGTCGTAGGTATTAGTTTCCTGGGGTTTTCGGACTCTTTGCGGTTTTGGCTGTGGAGCATCTCCAGCCCGTGAGTTTGTGTGTTGAGATAGTTTCCCACTTTAACCGAGAGGGGCCGAATCCCTGAACGGTAAAGGATCGAGAAACTTCGATAGGATGAGCCTAGAGTCTGTTCTTGTTTGATTGGGGTTCTAGGCACCGGTCTAACGGGATTCTCGGACATTTGCCGCGTCAGTCGGTTCTTCTCGCCTATGAGTGGGGTGTCGTTGTGGGTGCCGCTTGGAGTGACGGCGGTCCCAGCTGGGTAGTACTTTCCTTTAGTGAGTTAGTGTTGTGAGCTTGAGTCGTAGAGGGTTCTCCGACATAGCTGTGAGAGTGTTTGGGCTATTCATATTTGAGTCGAGGTTCTTTTCCGACTGAGTTGTGCTTTTAAGCCCGTGTTACCGATCTGTTTGATCGTGGATTATAGCCTGCTGAGCCTGGCATTTCATGCCAGTTATGAGATACTTGTGATACTTGAGTTCGTTGGGGTCGCTCCCCTCGAACTACGCCCCGGGTGCGATGATGATACCGAGCCTGACGAGGCTGCGATGATGCGACTAGTTGATACACTAGAGTTCGCTCGAGATCTCTGATAGTCCGTGTGGGACACCCTACGTAAGACCAAGTCCTGTTTGGGTGTAGTGGCAGTAGAGGAGCGCAGGCTTGACTTTGACTGGACCCTATGAGGCAGTCATAGAGATTGGGTGTTATGTGAGAGAGTGTGCATATCATGTGTCATAGTTGAGTTTTCCGTTGAGCATAGTACTTATGACATATTGTCAGCAGTGAGTGGATGCATACCATCATCTGAGTTCTTTTTCCTATTGAGCATAGTAGATAGAGGCATGATAGCTGTAGATACTTTTCCAGCTTACTTCCTTATCAGTCTTTTTCTGTTATCTTATGCCTCTAGTAGACTTAGTGGGCAGACCGTGGTTCTTGGAGACGGTACCCACTGAGAACTACTGTAGGATGTAGTTCTCACACCCTCTGTCGGTGACAGGTTGCTGAGGCCTTTCTTCTGTTCCAGCCCGAGCTGGCTTGACGGACCGGGGACAGGGAGTCGCGAGATAGTTCCCTACCAGCATTGTTTCTTTAGAGTGAGGTAGATGTACCATCCCGGACTGTGGGAGCTTGGTTATGTATTGTTGTATTTCTAGTTTTAGTTATCTCCCCTTTTGGACTTGTAGATGATGTATAGGTGGATTTCTATTTGTATCACCGTGTATTTGGGGAGATGGACTTGTATTTATTTTCATCTTTATAGTAGTGAGATTTTATTTTACAGCTTTCTTATTCGCTCTGATATCTGTGTAGCTATAGTTCTATCTTCTGCAGGTTAGACGCTTCGTCTGTACGGCAGTTCCGTACAGATGGCGGATCTGTTAGCGAGCCCGGGTCGCAGTTTCGACCCCGGGGCGTGACAGATTAGGGTGGTATCAGAGCCTAGAATGTAGGTCATTGAGGACTTAGAAACCCTATGCTTGTGGTTGGACTTTAGGATGACTACGTGAGAGTCGTGACTTTTAGCGAGAGTCCTGATTGAGTTTGACCTCTCCCAAGGGATGGGACGAGTGATTCTACATGTTATTCTCTCAAAGTGATTATGTTGGCTACAGACGACATAATACTTTAGGAAGGGTAACATGTCATAGACTTTCGCTGGATTGAGTCGTATGATTGTTATGTCCTGACGTTTGTATTTGCTGCAGTTACCTGCAATGCCGCCGAGGCGTCGTGCAGCAACGAGAGGGCGTCCGACCTCAGCTGAGGAGCCCGAGCGGCGGGAGGCCGAGCAGACCAGGCAGAGTGAGGTCCGGGAGCTGCGGGCTCAGGTGGCCCAGATGTTAGAGGCGTTATGCGCCTGGAAGAGGCAGCCAAGCACCTGGAGGAAAACATGGAGCGTATAATAAGATTGTTTGAGCAGAGGACGTCTTCAGCAGCACCTCCAGTAGCGACTTCGTCGACCTCGTCTCAGATCACCCCGTTGACAGAATCAGAGCAGAGGGAGCTCACCGACAAGTTGGCGTATATCAACCAGTTCCATCCCCCGGTTTTCAAGGCAGAGTTCAGAGCCGTAGGATGTTGAGAACTGGATCGCAGCAATGGAGAAACTTTTTGAGAACCTTTTCATCAAGGAAGGACTCAGGTACATTTGGGGGCACACTTTTTGGAGAAGGACGCCGAGATTTGGTGGCGTCGAGTTCGCCCAGTTGGACCACCGGGAGTTCAGTCATTGACATGGCCAGAGTTTCGAGCTTTTGCTACACGGAGCCTATTTTCCAAATAGTGCAAAGCAGAAACTAGAAGGGGATCTTCGACGTTTGCAGCAGGGAGATCGACCTCTTCAGGAGTACATTCGGGAGTTTTAGCGGTTGCTGAATAGTGTGCCACATGTCGCCCCAGATGAGGCTCAGAGGGTGGATTTGTTTGAGAGAGGACTGCATAATGATATTTATCATCTTGTTCACTCGCACCGGTCACCGACTTTGGATGCAGCCATAGAGCATGCTCGGTGGGTTTCCCGAGGCATAGCGTTAATGTCAGAGAGGGACGGAGCGCCAGGGACCAGCTCCGGGGAGAGGCGTTTAGTGCCGCCTAATTTTGGACAGTCGAGTAGATCGAGACCCCCGGGACCGCCACAATCCCAGACTGAGGGTCGTGGTTTTCAGATGAGGTGGAGATCAGGAGGACCCCCACAGCCGAGGCACCGGCAGCAGTATCAGGATGAGTGTATCATCTGCGGTGGGCCGCATGCAGTACAGCAGCGTGACCATAGGCAGGGGCGATGCTTTTCGTGTGGACAGACTGGACATTTTCAGGCATCATGCCCTCGAGCAGTACTTACGGTAATGCCGCTTGCGACGGCACCCCCGCTACCTCTTCCGGAAGAAGGAGCTCCTCCGACTTACCGCCAGCCAGATGAGGCCATGACGTCGAGACAGCCAGGGCGACGACCACCCACATCGAGAGGATGAGTTTGGGCTGCCCGATTGCTGGGCGCCAGGGTAGCGGATCGCATGGTACCTGGTATGACTTCCTTTCCTAGTTGTTGAGATCAGAGTTTTGCACCCTGCATGGTTCGAGTTGGTACATGGTAGTTTTTGGGTTCAGCCACAGCAGGGACAGCTTCAACACCTCTCTCCTTGTTTTCTCGTCTTGACGCCGAAACTGGCGAACGGGACAAAAATTTCAAAGGGCTACTCCAGAAATGAAGACGATGCTGGAATATGTTCTTGTTTGATTGGGGCGAAAGCATCGGTCTTTTGGAATTTTCGGACTTTTCGCTATTTCGGCTGCTTTCCAAATAGAGAGTTGGGGTTGGTGATGTTCCTGATGGGGGGCTTCTTCGTTGTAGGAGGTGTATTTTGGTTTCGGGGACGAAACCTTTTGAATGAGGGGAGAGTGTAGAGTACCGGGTTTTGGATGGCGCGCCGACCGCACTTGATGGCGTGGAGCGGAGAGTTTGCCTCGGGCATGTAGCGTATGTGTTTACTGTTGATGTCGGGTTGATTTGGATTAACGCAGAAGCCCAGTTTGATTCGGGGTTTTTCCGGGCATTGTACTCCGATTGAGGACTAGATTTGGGAATTTCCGACCTCACAGTGGAGTACAAAAAATTCGGGAACACTTGGAACAGGTATATTATCAATTTACAGCGAAGTTCGGGAGGTTCCGGACTGACGCGGAAGACCCGAGGGCAAAAAGCGAGTCGGAACTGTCAATTTCGGAGACGGTTTTTGTTTTGAGCACCCCGACTCAGCGGATGGGCTTTTTGAGGAGAAAAAACTGTGGACACGTGTACTTTCAAATTACAGCGGAGTTCGGGAGGTTCCGGACGGCGGCGGATAGCCCGAAGGCAGAAAGTGAGTTGGAGTTGGGTTTTTGGGATTATTTTATTAATATAATTTAATTAGTTAGTTTGCTAATCTTTTTTTTTTGGGTTTTCTCTGCTAGTTGGCAGTGGGTGTGGATTGAGGAATTGTGGATGAGGTAAGTGGATTTATAGTTTTAAATTAACCTCTCCTTACTCTAATTATGCTTTAATTAAAGTTTTGCTTTTTAAAAGAAGCCTGTGGCTTTATTAGGGGTGATCGTATCCACATGCCACATCATCTCCTTCAAGCTCCCAGCCACCTCTGAAGCTCCTTCGTAGCAGAGTAAGGAAAGTGAAAGAGAGAAAAGGAAGAAGGAGAGGAAGAAGACAAGTGGGATTTGGAGTATTCTTGGTCGAGGACTTCCTCGTTGGTGGCCGTGAGGAGCGTGGGCGCGCCGTCGAGGTTGGTGGATCCATGTTTTTAGCTTTGGAATTTTTTTTTGGAGCTTTGGGAATTTTTTTTTTGGGCTTTTAAATCTTAGCTGTAAGTTAAAATGGGATTTTTGGTTAACTAAAGGGATTTATTTAATTTTTGGAAATTAATTTATTTTTTTTCGTGCGCCGAGGGGAGGCTGCGCGCGCGCAGTAGCGCCCGCGCGGCCGGCTGCGGCGGGCTGCCGCGCGGGCGGCACCCGGGCGCTGCGCCCTGGTGTAGCGCCGCGCGCAGCAGAGTGCCGCGCGGGCGGCACCAGGGGGATGCGCCCTGGTGCAGCGCCGCGCGCAGCAGAGCGCTGCGCAGCAGAGCACTGCGCGTGGCGCTGCCTGGCCGTGCGCAAGCGCGCGCGGCAGGCACGCGCGCACCACTGCGCTGCGCGCGGCTGGCGCGCGCAGCGCCGCTGGTTCGCTGCGCGGCGCGCTCCGGCACCGCGCAGCAGCCCCTGCGCTGCGCGGCCGGGCTTCGCGCCGCGCGGCCGGCCTGCTGGGCCGCGCGGCTGCGTTTTTCGCCGTTCGGCGTGCCCCGGGACAGCGGTGGCACCTCGGTTTGCTTGCCGGCGCCGTTTTTCGCCGTCGGCCGCAGTTTTTCGCAAGCATTTACGCGTGCTGATTTCTGCTGTTTTCGCAAGCCGTTTCTCGCAGTTTTGCGAGCAGTTTTGCAAGCGGTTTCGCACGCAGTTTTTGCAGTTTTCGCTGTTTTCGCGAGCGTTTAGCGTGCATTTTCGCATTCAGTTTTTGCGCGTTTTCGCAGCAGTTCTGTGCTTTTTCGCGCGCGTTTCCGCGAGCAGCTTTTGGGCGTTTTTGCGAGCAGTTTCGCTAGCGATTCTTCACAGTTTTTCGCAGTTTTTGCGCGCAGTTTTCGCCCGTTTTTGCGAGCAGTTTCGCTAGCGATTCTTCGTAATTTTCACAGTTTTCGCGCGCAGTTTTCGCGCAGTTTTCGCACGGTTTTCGCGAGCAGTTTCGCTAGCGATTCTTCGCAGTTTTTGCGCAGTTTTTGCGCGGTTTTCGCGAGCAGCTTCGCCAGCGATTCTTTGCAGTTTTTCGCAGTTTTCGCGCACAGTTTTCGCGGAGTTTTCGCGCAGTTTTCGTAAGCAATTTCGCGAGCGGTCTTCGCAGTTTTTCGCAGTTTTCGCGCAGTTTTCGTGCTGTTTTCGCGAGCTTTTCGCGTGCATTTTCGTGAGCAGTTTGTGTATATTCGCGCGCGCTTTCGCGAGCAGTTTTTGGGCATTTTTGCGAAGCAGTTTGCGCGTTTCGCGAGCAGTTTTTGTCGACGGCGGCTGTTTTTCTTCGCCGCCGAATGCTTGGATTTTAGCCGTTACTTGATAGTTTTGCTATTTTTCTTTTCCTGTTTTGGTCCTGCAGCTACGGTGCGTGCGGACCCCGTTTTGCACGCGCATTTCGGCACCGTGCATTGTTTTGCGTGCGGACCACGTGAAGGCAAGGTAATCGCGTGGAGCCCAATTGCAAGTGTCGACAAGCAATTGGTGGCAAGCCAAGGTGGGTTGGTTTTCTCTCCGAGTCTACGGACTTCCTTCTAATTCTATTATGATAGGATTTGCATGCTAGTTTAAGTGTTTCCTTGGAACTTTAACTAGCACCCCCGTCATATGTTGCATGTGTTCAACCAGACCAATAGTGAACTTTAACTTGGGTTAGGTTCTTTTATGCTTTAGCCATCCCACAGATTGCATTTCTTTCCAGACATAGAGTTCCTCGCCCGGGTAGTGGGCCGAGTGGTCAGGGTGTTGTGGGACGGGTGTTGCACTCGAGCCTGGGGGCCGAGTGGGGTCTAGTGGCTGGGTTAGGCCAGTGTTAGTGTTTTGGGAACCGTTTCAGATAAACGGTGGCCCCGAGTTTTTTAGTTTTCGCTGTTCTTCTCGTCACCACCACGTTGTGCTCGTGGTGCACGCGAGTTATCAGAACCTTGAACCCAGAAAGCTTTCCACACTCATGACTTTAGTAAACCAGAGTTTTCCTTCCGAATTCCTAGGGGTCGCCGGAGCTGATTCTTGTTTGATTAGGAGAAGGCGTCACCCCTGGGAGTTCGGAAAACAAACTTGTTTTCAACTGATTTTCTCAAGAACTAAAATCTATAAAAGTTGGTTTTCTCAATTCAAAACGGCTTTCAAAAAGAGCAATTTTATCCTCACCCCTAGGGGGTTGAGTGAAAATGATATTTTACAATAAAGGTCAGCTTTTCCTTAAATCCCTCCCTCGACCGGGGGAGTGATCTGGGTTCTAAGGCTCTGATTTCCTTCTTGGGTCGAAAACAACGGGAGATTACGCCTATAGCCTGTTCTTGTCTGATTGGGGTCGTAGGTATTAGTTTCCCGGGGTTTTCGGACTCTTTGCGGTTTTGGCTGTGGAGCATCTCCAGCCCGTGAGTTTGTGTGTTGAGATAGTTTCCCACTTTAACCGAGAGGGGCCGAATCCCTGAACGGTAAAGGATCGAGAAACTTCGATAGGCTGAGCCTAGAGTCTGTTCTTGTTTGATTGGGGTTCTAGGCACCGGTCTAACGGGATTCTCGGACCTTTGCCGCGTCAGTCGGTTCTTCTCGCCTATGAGTGGGGTGTCGTTGTGGGAGCCGCTTGGAGTGACGGCTGTGACACCCCCGGAATTTGGATTAGTCCTCTATATAAATGATATAATAGGACTAAATCTCTAACCCGTCTATAGCATTTTGGATGGTGGCAAGATCCAAGAGGAACATGAGAGTTAAGAGTGCTAGAGCTAGAGTAGTTCTAGGATGGGTGACCCCCTGGGAAGTGGGGCGTCACAGTTGGTATCAGAGCCATTCACCAGCCGGAAATGTGAGATGAGTCTCGGCTGAGCCAGGGTTATATAGCGGGTAGAGCGAGGCTCCCCGGCTAATGACCGTTGTGAGTGGAGTACAGCTCCTCACAAGGTCGGCTAAGGCTAGCGAGATGAGTCTCACATCGCCTGGTGCTTGTGAGTGTGCTTGAGCCTGACGTGGACGTCAGGGCTTAAAGGGGGGAAGAATGTGACACCCCCGGAATTTGGATTAGTCCTCTATATAAATGATATAATAGGACTAAATCTCTAACCCGGCTATAGCATTTTGGATGGTGCCAAGATCCAAGAGGAACATGAGAGTTAAGCATGCTAGAGCTAGTAGATAGAGGCATGATAGCTGTAGATACTTTTCCAGCTTACTTCCTTATCAGTCTTTTTCTGTTATCTTATGCCTCTAGTAGACTTAGTGGCCCAGATGTCAGAGGCGGGAGGCCGAGCAGACCAGGCAGAGTAAGGTCCGGGAGCTGCGGGCTCAGGTGGCCCAGATGTCAGAGGCGTTATGCGCCTGGAAGAGGCAGCCAAGCACCTGGAGGAAAACATGGAGCGTATAATAAGATCGTTTGAGCAGAGGACGTGTGAGGACCTGGATCCCCGCGACGAGATTACTGGATCATCTACAGCTCCCGGAGGCCTATGTGGCGTGTTGGTGGGATTTGTGCCCCAATTGGACATTAGTGTTGGGCTCAGTGTGTTAAATGGATCACGTGGGTGATTGGCGGACTCCGTCGGAGTTCCAGAAGTGGTTTCGCGCGCCAAGGATATTTAAATTGGACTCAGTGCGAAGTTTGGACCAAGGATTACCTTTCCGGATGCCTTCGGCAAATTTTGGAGTTGGAATTTGGCGAAATGGACATCAAATTCGGATTCAGCGCGCGAAAACGGTTAAAACGGACTACCCACTTGTCATTTTTGAGCTTCGGGTACTGTTCACGCCGGAACAGTGTTTCCGGCGGCGGCGGCAGCGGCGGAGCGGCCGCAGGCAGCGCGGCGGACGGTGGCGCGGGCCGCCCGGTCCACGCGGCAGGCGTGCGCCGGGGGCGGGACGCGTGGCGGCTCGGGAGTGGGCCGGTCCGCGGGGCGCGGTCTACGGGGGAGTGCGGGGCGCACGGTGGACCGGGGGTGACACGTGGCATCACCCTAGAGGTGGGTTCACGGCGGATGGTCTACGCAGTTTTCGGGATGGCTCATGGTTTACGGTGCACCGGGCTTGGACACGTGGCAGGTTTGCATTGGTTCGGTCCACATGATTGCGTGCACCGGGTTCACTAGGCAGAGGCTTGACACGTGGCATTCTCCTATTGGTGGGGCTACTGTGCGCGGCAGGGTGGCAGGCGGCGGCGTCAGGCGGGCACGTGGGCGCGGCAGGCGGGCGTTGACCGGGGTGCGTGCCACGTGTCGTCGTCCGCGGGTGGCCACGTGGCGCGACGCGTGCGGCGGGTTCGGCTGTTGCCTGTTTGGGTGGGCGACGTGGAGGCCCAGGAAGGTTTCGGGCTGCTACAGTGATCTTTCGGGCTGCTACAGTACGCGCCCGAAAGTTCCCAGCGCCCGGAAACGGGGACATGTTGGGTATTAAGTGATTTGTTTTTCCCAGCTTATATAGAGGCCGAGTTCTTTTGCAGAGAGCTTCTTCTCCGCGCGGAATTTCACTGTGCAACCTTCACAAGAAATCTTCCTCTCCCAGTGGCGATTCCATCTGCAGATTTCCAGATTTTTCAGCGGCACGCATCCCGAGGTTACCATTTTTACGGCGCGGCGCGACGCTCGTTCGTTTGTGTTCTTCTTCGTCGCATTTCGGTGCGAGGACTCCCCCGGCTTACTCCGACCTCCGAATGAGGCGATTCTTGCGCCGTTGGCTTCACGACTGGTAGGGCTATGTTTCCCATGTTTACTGGTTTTTCCCATTCCGAGTTTTTCATGGGTCTTTCGGATCATCTTGTAACCCCTTTTTCTGGGCGGAGTTTTGGGACAGCGGTGCGGAATTTTGGCGATATCTTCGCGCACAGGCATCGGATTGGGGCGATTCAAGAGGCGATTTGCATCTACACATCACGAGGAATATGCCCAAATTTTCTTGGAATTTTCTGAATATTTCTCGAAGGTGAAGATTATCGGTGAACAGTAATTGTTGCTACAGTTTTTGAGTGTAGTTTGATTCGGGGTGGTTCCCTTGTCCGAATTGTTTCTCAGTGTAGGAAGCTCGGAATTGGACGTGCAGGACCTCGTTTCGAAGGTATCGACGCGAGGATTACTGTGGTATTTTTATTGGATTTTTCTGGGCACTTGCAGCAGGTGAAATATGCGCGGCTTTGGGACTGATTTTCAGATTTGTGTATGTTTGGTTAATTTTGGAATAAGAGTGTAATGTTGAGCGTTATTGTTGTGCCCAGGGGTGTTTCTAGCTGTTTGAAGCCGAGGCTCGCGCGACTTGTACCGAGGATGTTTTGTTGGCAGATTTTGGACCGCGGGCGTCTACCCACTTCACCGACTTCAGGTTTGCCTTGGGTTAAGCGCTTCAGGTGGGTGAGCTTATTATCAGTAATTGTTTAAGGCAATGTTTATGTTGTGGCAAGTATAAGTCCACTTGTGGGGATGTCACCTCTCTATGACTGATGCATGCATGTTTAGGATACATGGTTTATGTTGGTAAGTAGGTAAGTTTGTTAATGATATTGGTATAAATGTTTGCAAGAATAGTATGTATGAGGTATACTGAGGACTTGCATGACTTGGACATCTATGTGATGATTAGTGTAAGCTTACCTAGGATAATGTTACCCTATGAGATTATGTAACATGCCATGTTAGCACATAGCCTTTCTTGTGATGGATTATGCTTGGGACAGGATTTCGTAGCTATGTGCGGATTTGTACTCTGAGGAGTTATTATGATCATTCTATTGTTGAACCCTGAGTTGTGGACAGGTCTAGTTTTGAGATTCCGGCATGTTGTTTATTCCTAAAGGAACTATTATTATGCTTTACCCCCTTTATTTCCTTGAGGACATTTGCATGCTTGTATGGTCATGTAGTTAGGCCATCTTTTACTGCTGCACTATTTATGGGAACTTGACTTAGGAGAAACCATGCTTTTCCTTTCTTCGCTTTTGCTAGTCAAGTGTTCAGTGCTGCTCGGGTTCGAGCAGGGGTCTGGATGGGGTAGTCAGGACTTCGTGTCTGGGACAGGTTGGTTTAGTTGTGGGGCTTTGCGGCAACCGCGGATATTGGGCGGTTGACCGGATGTTTCTCTATGCACCTGATTGGGTATCAGTTTTTCTTAGTGGATGGAGTTTCCCACTTATCGTTTAGTTGCATCCGACTGAGGTCGGGTCTTTCTTTAGTGGTTGAGTTTTTCCACTTTGATCTGATTGGTGATCAAGTCCTGCTGTTTCGAGATACTGTTGATGTTGATGACAGAGATGCTTAACTCGTGTGGGTAGCTCCCCTCGAGTGCCGCTCCGGAGTAGGCTTCAGACCGTGTTGGGTTCCGGTCAGACCGTGTTGGGTTCCGGTGAGACCGTGTCGGGTGCCGGTCAGACCGTGTTGGGTTCCGGTCATTTGGACAGAGCAGGCAGTGCCGGGTTTTATACCAGTTCATTCGATTGAGTTTATTTCGGTCAATTACTTTTATTGTTACACTCGTGCCTGGGGGCCGAGTGCAGCCTGGTAGTTGAGTTTAGATCAGTGCTAGTATTGTTGAGAGCCGTCTGGTTGACGGTGGTCCCGTGTTGTTGCGAGTACTTTGACCCCTGTGTGAGAGGTTGAGCATCTTGATTCTACCCGTTCTGAGAGAGAGAGCGTGGACTTTGACCATAGCCTGCATGATCCTCTACTCGATAGCGAGCTAGTCCGTTTGGACGCCCTACGTAATTCCTGCCCGTCTTTGGGAGGTGGTTGTAGGTGGATGCAGGTTGACTGGACCAGATGTGGCAGTCAGCTGGATTGGGTCGTTGGTGCACTTTATGTGCTAGTGGTTGCATACCACTGTTTGGCTCTCCCCTTTTAGCCTTTAGTTAGGGGCTGGGTAGCTGTGAGAGTTTTCAGCTTACTCATTTCAGTCTTATGACTTGGGTTAATTTTTGTCTCTTGAGGACTTGGTGGGCAGACCGTCGGGTCTGGCGGTGGTACCCACTGAGAACTCCCGTTTTGGAGTAGTTCTCACACCCTTTGGGGGTTTTTCCCCTTTTTCTCCTCTCCTTTGTTTTGCAGAGTCTTAGCAGGTGTTGCCGACTCTGCGGTTGTTGATCGTGGCGAGGGAGTCGCGAGCTAGATCCCTACCCGGCGTTGGAGAGTAGCGGTACCCTTCTGAGGAGATCATCAGTAGATTAGCTGTTTCTTTTTCCCCTTTTGAGAGACTATTGTAGTGAGGATATTTTGTATTGAGAGACTGTACACTGTTGTTTATATATTGGAGTTACCTCCCGGTTGGGTTTAGAACTTTTCTTGCAGGTAGGACGCTTCGCCTATGCAGGTTGGCATAGGTGGCGGATCTGTTTGGCGGGCCCGGGTCGCAGTTTCGACCCCGGGGCGTGACAGATTAGAGTGGTATCAGAGCCTAGGTTGTAGGTCATGGTGGACTTAGAAACCCTAGGCTTATGGTTTGACCCTTGGTTGACTTTGTGAGAGTCGTGATTTTGCGAGAGTCCTGATTGAGTTTTATACCTCTCCCAAGGGACGGGAGGAGTGATTGGCATGTTTATTCTCCTAAGTAATTATGTTGGCTGCAGACAACATAATGCTGTGGAATGGGTGACATGCTTTAGACTTTCGCTGGATTGGGTCGAGTGTTGCTGTGTGCTGTTTTGTTGTTTCGTCGTGGCGAGCGGTGCCTCCCCGACGTTGGGTTTTGACCCGTGTGCATCCTGTCATGGCAGTTGAGCTTGAGCAGTTGGTTTTGGGCCGGATACCCGGATCGAGGTCAGAGAACCCCGGACCCAGATGACAGGATTGTCTGAGGCTTGTCAGCGGCAGAGTGAGCAGCTGGTCTTGGTGACACAGTTGTCGGAGCATTGAGTAGCCCCCTCTGTGCCAATGTTTAGTGTCGAGGCACCGAGGCAGGGTGGATGGTTGACAGCTGGTGAGCTGTGGGACATGATCGACCTCTTGAGCCATATTTGGCAGATGAACCACCCCGACTCGTAAGATTGAGTTTGGAGCCTTTGGAGGCAGAGTCGTGGCTGGTGGTGATGGAGTGATTAATTGAGAGCCTCCCTGTGCTTGTGAGTGTATGCAGTTGTTGAACTGCGCGCTCCAGATTTGAGGGACGAGGCGCATAGGATATATGAGACTGGGAGTGGATTGCGCCAGGACACCTTTCTGTTATTCAGTCCCTCCATTTTAGATTTAGACGCCTCGTTGGAGCAGGCACAGTGTATGGAGCGCGGCATTGCAGTTCCTTTGGATAGGGATCTGCCGCCAGAGGTGAGTTCTGGATTTTGGCGTTTGGCGCCGGATGATGGAGGACAGATCGGCCGGCAGGGGCATGACTAATTTTCTTTCTTGGATGGCGAATTCCCGAGATGTCAGAGGTCGAGTGGACCCCGAAGGCGACATCAGTATCTTATCAGAGTGGCGCAGCGATAGCGTGGATTTGTTATCTGCGGAGGACCTTATTCGTCGCCTCATTGTGGTCAGAGACAGAGGTCGTGCTTCCTAGTGATAGCCCTGATTTTCAGGCAGATTGAGCGACAACCACTTGCTTTGAGCGGATGAATCTGTGCCGCCCGGTTGGAGGGCGCCACGGTAGTGGATTGAGTGTCGCAGGCGGGATTTCACCACGGTAGTCGGAGTTAGAGCATGTTCCACTCTTACATGGGTTAGAGGTAGATTTGTTACCACGTGCACTAGAGGTACAGGTTCCTGTTGTTGTTGTGCACGTGGAGGAGGCTTTTGGATCATGTCCAATGCGGCCGAGACCGCGAGATGCCGGCAGAATTATTGGAAATTATAGCACTTAGGTGTTTTGACCTTATGCTCGAGATTGTTGGGCACTATGCCACAGGATGTTCGACTGCGGCAAAAGGGGACTTGATCTTCGGCAAGACAGGCAATTGGAGGCTTGCTCGTGGAGGTTGTTAGAGCACTCTGGTTTTAGCGACCGGATGAGAGGTGCTTACGGCGGCACCGGGACTCAGGGATACCTCTGTTGCCCGCGAGATCCCGTGTGTGGATTCACCTTAGTTGTTGGTAATGCCGCCGGTTAGGGAGATAGAGATTGTGTTTGACGTGGTTTGAGGGACCGCACCACCCTGGACAGCACCTCATTGGATATCGCCGGTAGGGCTGAGAGAGACCCGATGGCACTGCTGCAGGGGCCGATGGATCGGGGGGTCTGTTTGACCTAGTGCCACGCCGTTGGTATACGGTGGTGATGCCACATCGTTGATACACGGATGTGAGGGTCCTTTTATGGTATCTAGGACCTTATTGATGGAGTTGTACTCCGGCAGTTGGTGTATGATGCGAGTACCCACTTGGTGTTAGATAGCTGAGGACTTCGCCTAGGTGGCGTTTTGGACGCGGTGGGGGCATTATGAGTTGTTAGTGAGGCCAATGGAATGACGATTGCCCTGTGGATTTCAAGATCTGAGGAATAGTAGGTCCCGGTTGTACTTGGACGGACTGGGAGTAGTGTTTTCCCGGTGATATTTTGATTTGCTCCCAGAGTGACTTGGAGTACGAGGAGCGCTTTGTGGATGTGCTATCATGCCGTGGGGATGAAGCGGTATGCCAAGTTATTGAAGCACAAGTTGTAGCTGCAGAAGCATACCTTCTTGGGTCGCTTTGTTCGAGCCGTAGGGGCGGCGGTGGAACCCGACCTAATGGATGTTATTCTAGTTGACTGAGACCAACTTTCGTTTTGAGGTGAGGAGCTTCTAGACTTGGCGGTGCCGAGAGAGCATGGCCAATGGATAATGTGTCTGATATTAGCGCCAATGCTAGTGTTTCCTGTGTTGGGAGATGGAATTGTGTGTGTTAGTGATGCCTCCCATTGTGGCGGTGGAGTTACCGTGGGTGGATCTTCGGTCCACACTTTATTAGTCCAACCCTATGAGTGTTGTGGCAGGATGAACCGCTGTTTTGCAGGCAGCTTAGATTCCACGGTTGAGCCTTCAGTACGTCCTTTATTCCCAGCTTGGATTGTTATACCTGGGCGTAGGCCATGCCTGCTCGGCTATCAGTTTTGATTACTCAGCATCTTGAGTGGGATTTTCGCGGATTGTCGTTGCTGGTTTGGGATTTTTGACCGCGAGGTTGGGCATCCGCATTATGATCGCCTTTCGAGCCAGTTTTCACTCCCATTCACTGACGGTTTGGTCCCCGTCAGGGCATCCTTTCGACCCGTGGGTCTGTTGGAGTTATGTTGGCTTGTTGAGTGTCCAACCGTGGCTTGAGATTGGGTCTCTGGAGGATCCCTTTTGAGGGTAGCTCGTGGTTGAGAAGGCCACTCGGGTGATTTTGGATCGGAAGTAACCGAGTGAAGACCCCAGCTTATTGGATCTTTTCCTCATAGGATGAATCTGTGGGTATACTTCGGGTCACCTTGTTGAGATTTACACCAGGATGTGGTTTGGTGCGTGTTGCACCGATGGTTATTCTGTTTTTCCCCCAGCTTTTGATGGAGCCTCTGTGTTGTTTTACGTCTCAGCTCAGGTGTGTTTTACTTTTGGATCCCTCGCCGTGATTGACTTGTCTATTGAGATCTGTGATTGTTGGAGTACGAGGAACGCCCGTTGCGGATTCTGGCTCGAGAGATGAGGGAATCGCGCAATCGGGCCATGCCGTACTGGGTATTGTTGTTATTGGGGAGTGATCACGGGGAGTGTGTGGTGTGTGGGGAGCTGGAGGCGTGATTGATGGATACCTACCCGTGGTATTTGTGACTCCTGGTGGATTTGAGCTAGTTTCGAGGACGAAACTTTTCTTAGTGGGGGAGGATGTGAGGACCTGGATCCCCGCGACGAGATTACTGGATCATCTACAGCTCCCGGAGGCCTATGTGGCGTGTTGGTGGGATTTGTGCCCCAATTGGACATTAGTGTTGGGCTCAGTGTGTTAAATGGATCACGTGGGTGATTGGCGGACTCCGTCGGAGTTCCAGAAGTGGTTTCGCGCGCCAAGGATATTTAAATTGGACTCAGT
Organism: Tillandsia leiboldiana; assembly: GCA_029204045.2. NCBI lineage: Eukaryota > Viridiplantae > Streptophyta > Magnoliopsida > Poales > Bromeliaceae > Tillandsia > Tillandsia leiboldiana. The sequence continues at coordinate 98,829 of JAQNDB010000038.1, read as the reverse complement.
GCGAAGTTTGGACCAAGGATTACCTTTCCGGATGCCTTCGGCAAATTTTGGAGTTGGAATTTGGCGAAATGGACATCAAATTCGGATTCAGCGCACGAAAACGGTTAAAACGGACTACCCACTTGTCATTTTTGAGCTTCGGGTACTGTTCACGCCGGAACAGTGTTTCCGGCGGCGGCGGCAGCGGCGGAGCGGCCGCAGGCAGCGCGGCGGACGGTGGCGCGGGCCGCCCGGTCCACGCGGCAGGCGTGCGCCGGGGGCGGGACGCGTGGCGGCTCGGGAGTGGGCCGGTCCGCGGGGCGCGGTCTACGGGGGAGTGCGGGGCGCACGGTGGACCGGGGGTGACATGTGGCATCACCCTAGAGGTGGGTTCACGGCGGATGGTCTACGCAGTTTTCGGGATGGCTCATGGTTTACGGTGCACCGGGCTTGGACACGTGGCAGGTTTGCATTGGTTCGGTCCACATGATTGCGTGCACCGGGTTCACTAGGCAGAGGCTTGACACGTGGCATTCTCCTATTGGTGGGGCTACTGTGCGCGGCAGGGTGGCAGGCGGCGGCGTCAGGCGGGCACGTGGGCGCGGCAGGCGGGCGTTGACCGGGGTGCGTGCCACGTGTCGTCGTCCGCGGGTGGCCACGTGGCGCGACGCGTGCGGCGGGTTCGGCTGTTGCCTGTTTGGCGGGCGACGTGGAGGCCCAGGAAGGTTTCGGGCTGCTACAGTGATCTTTCGGGCTGCTACAGTACGCGCCCGAAAGTTCCCAGCGCCCGGAAACGGGGACATGTTGGGTATTAAGTGATTTGTTTTTCCCAGCTTATATAGAGGCCGAGTTCTTTTGCAGAGAGCTTCTTCTCCGCGCGGAATTTCACTGTGCAACCTTCACAAGAAATCTTCCTCTCCCAGTGGCGATTCCATCTGCAGATTTCCAGATTTTTCAGCGGCACGCATCCCGAGGTTACCATTTTTACGGCGCGGCGCGACGCTCGTTCGTTTGTGTTCTTCTTCGTCGCATTTCGGTGCGAGGACTCCCCCGGCTTACTCCGACCTCCGAATGAGGCGATTCTTGCGCCGTTGGCTTCACGACTGGTAGGGCTATGTTTCCCATGTTTACTGGTTTTTCCCATTCCGAGTTTTTCATGGGTCTTTCGGATCATCTTGTAACCCCTTTTTCTGGGCGGAGTTTTGGGACAGCGGTGCGGAATTTTGGCGATATCTTCGCGCACAGGCATCGGATTGGGGCGATTCAAGAGGCGATTTGCATCTACACATCACGAGGAATATGCCCAAATTTTCTTGGAATTTTCTGAATATTTCTCGAAGGTGAAGATTATCTGTGAACAGTAATTGTTGCTACAGTTTTTGAGTGTAGTTTGATTCGGGGTGGTTCCCTTGTCCGAATTGTTTCTCAGTGTAGGAAGCTCGGAATTGGACGTGCAGGTACTCGTTTCGAAGGTATCGACGCGAGGATTACTGTGGTATTTTTATTGGATTTTTCTGGGCACTTGCAGCAGGTGAAATATGCGCGGCTTTGGGACTGATTTTCAGATTTGTGTATGTTTGGTTAATTTTGGAATAAGAGTGTAATGTTGAGCGTTATTGTTGTGCCCAGGGGTGTTTCTAGCTGTTTGAAGCCGAGGCTCGCGCGACTTGTACCGAGGATGTTTTGTTGGCAGATTTTGGACCGCGGGCGTCTACCCACTTCACCGACTTCAGGTTTGCCTTGGGTTAAGCGCTTCAGGTGGGTGAGCTTATTATCAGTAATTGTTTAAGGCAATGTTTATGTTGTGGCAAGTATAAGTCCACTTGTGGGGATGTCACCTCTCTATGACTGATGCATGCATGTTTAGGATACATGGTTTATGTTGGTAAGTAGGTAAGTTTGTTAATGATATTGGTATAAATGTTTGCAAGAATAGTATGTATGAGGTATACTGAGGACTTGCATGACTTGGACATCTATGTGATGATTAGTGTAAGCTTACCTAGGATAATGTTACCCTATGAGATTATGTAACATGCCATGTTAGCACATAGCCTTTCTTGTGATGGATTATGCTTGGGACAGGATTTCGTAGCTATGTGCGGATTTGTACTCTGAGGAGTTATTATGATCATTCTATTGTTGAACCCTGAGTTGTGGACAGGTCTAGTTTTGAGATTCCGGCATGTTGTTTATTCCTAAAGGAACTATTATTATGCTTTACCCCCTTTATTTCCTTGAGGACATTTGCATGCTTGTATGGTCATGTAGTTAGGCCATCTTTTACTGCTGCACTATTTATGGGAACTTGACTTAGGAGAAACCATGCTTTTCCTTTCTTCGCTTTTGCTAGTCAAGTGTTCAGTGCTGCTCGGGTTCGAGCAGGGGTCTGGATGGGGTAGTCAGGACTTCGTGTCTGGGACAGGTTGGTTTAGTTGTGGGGCTTTGCGGCAACCGCGGATATTGGGCGGTTGACCGGATGTTTCTCTATGCACCTGATTGGGTATCAGTTTTTCTTAGTGGATGGAGTTTCCCACTTATCGTTTAGTTGCATCCAACTGAGGTCGGGTCTTTCTTTAGTGGTTGAGTTTTTCCACTTTGATCTGATTGGTGATCAAGTCCTGCTGTTTCGAGATACTGTTGATGTTGATGACAGAGATGCTTAACTCGTGTGGGTAGCTCCCCTCGAGTGCCGCTCCGGAGTAGGCTTCAGACCGTGTTGGGTTCCGGTCAGACCGTGTTGGGTTCCGGTGAGACCGTGTCGGGTGCCGGTCAGACCGTGTTGGGTTCCGGTCATTTGGACAGAGCAGGCAGTGCCGGGTTTTATACCAGTTCATTCGATTGAGTTTATTTCGGTCAATTACTTTTATTGTTACACTCGTGCCTGGGGGCCGAGTGCAGCCTGGTAGTTGAGTTTAGATCAGTGCTAGTATTGTTGAGAGCCGTCTGGTTGACGGTGGTCCCGTGTTGTTGCGAGTACTTTGACCCCTGTGTGAGAGGTTGAGCATCTTGATTCTACCCGTTCTGAGAGAGAGAGCGTGGACTTTGACCATAGCCTGCATGATCCTCTACTCGATAGCGAGCTAGTCCGTTTGGACGCCCTACGTAATTCCTGCCCGTCTTTGGGAGGTGGTTGTAGGTGGATGCAGGTTGACTGGACCAGATGTGGCAGTCAGCTGGATTGGGTCGTTGGTGCACTTTATGTGCTAGTGGTTGCATACCACTGTTTGGCTCTCCCCTTTTAGCCTTTAGTTAGGGGCTGGGTAGCTGTGAGAGTTTTCAGCTTACTCATTTCAGTCTTATGACTTGGGTTAATTTTTGTCTCTTGAGGACTTGGTGGGCAGACCGTCGGGTCTGGCGGTGGTACCCACTGAGAACTCCCGTTTTGGAGTAGTTCTCACACCCTTTGGGGGTTTTTCCCCTTTTTCTCCTCTCCTTTGTTTTGCAGAGTCTTAGCAGGTGTTGCCGACTCTGCGGTTGTTGATCGTGGCGAGGGAGTCGCGAGCTAGATCCCTACCCAGCGTTGGAGAGTAGCGGTACCCTTCTGAGGAGATCATCAGTAGATTAGCTGTTTCTTTTTCCCCTTTTGAGAGACTATTGTAGTGAGGATATTTTGTATTGAGAGACTGTACACTGTTGTTTATATATTGGAGTTACCTCCCGGTTGGGTTTAGAACTTTTCTTGCAGGTAGGACGCTTCGCCTATGCAGGTTGGCATAGGTGGCGGATCTGTTTGGCGGGCCCGGGTCGCAGTTTCGACCCCGGGGCGTGACAGGACGTCTTCAGCAGCACCTCCAGTAGCGACTTCGTCGACCTCGTCTCAGATCACCCCGTTGACAGAATCAGAGCAGAGGGAGCTCACCGACAAGTTGGCTTATATCAACCAGTTCCATCCCCCGGTTTTCAGGGCAGAGTTCAGAGCCATAGGATGTTGAGAACTGGATCGCAGCAATGGAGAAACTTTTTGAGAACCTTTTCATCAAGGAAGGACATCAGGTACATTTGGGGGCACACTTTTTGGAGAAGGACGGCGAGATTTGGTGGCGTCGAGTTCGCCCAGTTGGACCACCGGGAGTTCAGTCGTTGACATGGCCAGAGTTTCGAGCTTTGCTACGCGGAGCCTATTTTCCCGATAGTGCAAAGCAGAAACTAGAAGGGGATCTTCGACGTTTGCAGCAGGGGGATCGACCTCTTCAGGAGTACATTTGGGAGTTTCAGCGGTTGCTGAACAGTGTGCCACATGTCGCCCCAGATGAGGCTTAGAGGGTGGATTTGTTTGAGAGAGGACTGCACAAGGATATTTATCATCTTGTTCACTCGCACCGGTCACCGACTTTGGATGCAGCCATAGAGCATGCTCGGTGGGTTTCCCGAGGCATAGCGTTTATGTCAGAGAGGGACGGAGTGCCAGGGACCAGCTCCGGGGAGAGGCGTTCAGTGCCGCCTGATTTTGGACAGTCGAGTAGATCGAGACCCCCGGGACCGCCACAATCCCAGACTGAGGGTCATGGTTTTCAGATGAGGTGGAGATCAGGAGGACCCCCACAGCCGAGGCACCGGCAGCAGTATCAGGATGAGTGTATCATCTGCGGTGGGCCGCATGCAGTACAGCAGTGTGACCATAGGCAGGGGCGATGCTTTTCATGTGGACAGACTGGACATTTTCAGGCAGCATGCCCTCGAGCAGTACTTACGGTAATGCCGCTTGCGACGGCACCCCCGCTACCTCTTCCGGAAGAAGGAGCTCCTCCGACTTACCGCCAGCCAGATGAGGCCACGACGTCGAGACAGCCAGGGCGACGACCACCCACATCGAGAGGATGAGTTTGGGCTGCCCGATTGCTGGGCGCCAGGGTAGCGGATCGCATGGTACCTGGTATGACTTCCTTTCCAAGTTGTTGAGATCAGAGTTTTGCACCCTGCATGGTTCGAGTTGGTACATGGTAGTTTTTGGGTTGGAGCCACAGCAGGGAAAGCTTCAACACCTCTCTCCTTGTTTTCTCCTCTTGACGGCGAAACTGGCGAACGGGACGAAAATTTCAAAGCGCTACTCCAGAAATGAAGACGATGCTGGAACATGTTCTTGTTTGATTGGGGCGAAGGCATCGGTCTTTTGGAATTTTCGGACTTTTCGCTATTTCGGCTGCTTTCCAAATAGAGAGTTGGGGTTGGTGATGTTCCTGATGTAGGGCTTCTTTGTTGTAGGAGGTGTATTTTGGTTTCGGGGACGAAACCTTTTGAAGGAGGGGAGAGTGTAGAGTACCGGGTTTTGGATGGCGCGTCGACCACACTTGATGGCGTGGAGCGGAGAGTTTGCCTCGGGCATGTAGCGTATGTGTTTACTGTTGATGTCGGGTTGATTTGGATTAACGCAGAAGCCCAGTTTGATTCGGGGTTTTTCCGGGCATTGTACGCCGATTGAGGACTAGATTTGGGAATTTCCGACCTCACAGTGGAGTACAGAAAATTCGGGAACACTTGGAACAGGTATATTATCAATTTACAGCGAAGCTCGGGAGGTTCCGGACTGACGCGGAAGACCCGAGGGCAAAAAGTGAGTCGGAACTGTCAATTTCGGAGCCGGTTTTTGTTTTGAGCACCCCGACTCAGCGGATGGGCTTTTTGAGGAGAAAAAGCTGTGGACACGTGTACTTTCAAATTACAGCGGAGTTCGGGAGGTTCCGGACGGCGGCGGAGAGCCCGAAGGCAGAAAGTGAGTTGGAGTTGGGTTTTTGGGATTATTTTATTAATATAATTTAATTAGTTAGTTTGCTAATTCTTTTTTTTTTGGGTTTTCTCTGCTAGTTGGCAGTGGGTGTGGATTGAGGAATTGTGGATGAGGTAAGTGGATTGATACTTTTAAATTAACCTCTCCTTACTCTAATTAAGCTTTAATTAAAGTTTTGCTTTTTAAAAGAAGCATGTGGCTTTATTAGGGGTGATCGTATCCACATGCCACATCATCTCCTTCAAGCTCCCAGCCACCTCTGAAGCTCCTTCGTAGCAGAGTAAGGAAAGTGAAAGAGAGAAAAGGAAGAAGGAGAGGAAGAAGACAAGTGGGATTTGGAGTATTCTTGGTCGAGGACTTCCTCGTTGGTGGCCGTGAGGAGCGTGGGCGCGCCGTCGAGGTTGGTGGATCCATGTTTTTAGCTTTGGAATTTTTATTCGGAGCTTTGGGATTTTTTTTTTTGGGCTTTTAAATCTTAGCTGTAAGTTAAAATGGGATTTTTGGTTAATTAAAGGGATTTATTTAATTTTTGGAAATTAATTTATTTTTTTTCGTGCGCCGAGGGGAGGCCGCGTGCGCAGTAGCGCCCGCGCGGCCGGCTGCGGCGGGCTGCCGCACGGGCGGCACCAGGGCGCTGCGCCCTGGTGCAGCGCCGCGCGCAGCAGAGTGCTGCGCGGGCGGCACCAGGGGGCTGCGCCCTAGTGCAGCGCCGCGCGCAGCAGAGCGCTGCGCGTGGCGTTGCCTGGCCGCGCGCAGGCGCGCGCGGCAGGCACGCGCGCACCACTGCGCTGCGCGCGGGCCGCGCGCACCACAGGGTGCGCGCGGCGGGCGCGCGCAGCGTCGCTGGGGCGCTGCGCGGCGCGCTCCGGCACCGCGTAGCAGCCCCTGCACTGCGCGGCCGAGCTTCGCGCCGCGCGGCCGGCCTCCTGGGCCGCGCGGCTGCGTTTTTCGCCGTTCGGCGTGCCCCGGGACAGCGGTGGCACCTCGGTTTGCGTGCCGGTGCCGTTTTTTGCCGTTGGCCGCAGTTTTTCGCAAGCAGTTACGCATGCTGATTTTCGCTATTTTCGCAAGCCGTTTCTCGTAGTTTTGCGAGCAGTTTTGCAAGCGGTTTCGCACGCAGTTTTTGAAGTTTTCGCTGTTTTCGCAAGCGTTTAGCGTGCATTTTCGCATTCAGTTTTTGCGCGTTTTCGCAGCAGTTTTGTGCTTTTTCGCGCGCGTTTTCGCGAGCAGCTTTTGGGCGTTTTTGCGAGCAGTATCGCTAGCGATTCTTCACAGTTTTTCACAGTTTTCGCGTAGTTTTCGCCCGTTTTTGCGAGCAGTTTCGCTAGCGATTCTTCGCAGTTTTCGCAGTTTTCGCCCAGTTTTCGCGCGGTTTTCGCGAGCAGTTTCGCTAGCGATTCTTCGCAGTTTTCCGCAGTTTTCGCGCAGTTTTTGCGCGGTTTTCGCGAGTAGCTTTGCTAGCGATTCTTTGCAGTTTTTCGCTGTTTTCGCGCACAGTTTTCGCACAGTTTTCGCGCAGTTTTCGCAAGCAGTTTCGCGAGCGGTCTTCGCAGTTTTTCGCAGTTTTCGTGTGCATTTTCGCGAGCTTTTCGCGTGTATTTTCGCGAGCGGTTTGTGCATTTTCGCACGCGTTTTCGTGAGCAGTTTTTGGGCATTTTTGCGAAGCAGTTTGCGCGTTTCGCGAGCAATTTTTGTCGACGGCGGCTGTTTTTCTTCGCCGCCGAATGCTTGGATTTTAGCCGTTACTTGATAGTTTTGCTATTTTTCTTTTCCTGTTTTGGTGCTGCAGCTTCGGTGCGTGCGGACCCCGTTTTGCGCGCGCATTTCGGCACCGTGCATTATTTTGCGTGCGGACCACGTGAAGGCAAGGTAATCGCGTGGAGCCCAATTGCAAGTGTCGACAAGCAATTGGTGGCAAGCCGAGGTGGGTTGGTGTCACGCCCCCGGGGGTTTTTAGGTAAAGATAAGCGGAAATGTGTGTGTATAAATTTTTTCCTTAATAAATAAGCATCAGCCTCGTCCCCAGTGCGTGTCAGACCTCCACATACACAAATTCTCCCTGCCCACGGATAGAGTCTCCTTTGTATATGCACGGCGTCTCATTTACAACATCAACATACATCTTTAACCACACAGTCACAGTCAACAAGTACGAGAGTGTAAAGACATTTAATCACATTAAGAGGAACCTACAAGTTTGTAAACGGTGTCCACTCGACACCCATTCCTTTAAAAACGTCTACACATTCACAGTAAGGCGGCTACATCGTTTCGGAAAGGATAAATCCACAGGTTTTCAAAGCAGTGCCCGCATGACACTTGGTTTTGGAAAATATTTTCGAAACCCCTTTTTGTTCGGTATAAAATATGCCGCATATAAATCATCAAGGAACATTATAAAAATCACATCACAAAACCGTCTCTCAATCCAACATCCACAACATTCCACAATCAAGCAATTCAGAACTTAAACTTAGATAACAAGGGGAAGAGATAACTCAAGCAAGAAATAATGGAATAAACCTCATCCAGCTAATGTTCTTTAATCGCTGCCTCACCGTCGTCCCGACTACTACACCTAGTCAAACCTGTCACGGAGTGGGTAAAGTCAGTGACAAACAAAGTAGATGTCTTAACGATTAACATAGATTCAAGAACAAACCGAAATACACCGGAACCTTTCGCTAAAACCCTGTCACAAAATAAGCTGGGCACCAACCCCAGAATACCGAGTTAAGCTGGGCACCAACCCCAGAATACCGAGTTAAGCTGGGCACCAACCCCAGAGTACCTGTCGTCGAGACGGAAGTCTCCCCTCGTGCACAACCCCTTGATGCTTTTAACCTCTTCACGGAGCTAGTGCGGCACCTATAGCTGTCGTGAAGAGGTCCCCACGGCTCCCACCCCTTTGTGAGGTACACGGGTCAAAAGAGACCACTTCTCCGGAAAAGTTAACCCATGCGGAGGACAATCCGCCTGTGTACGTGAAGCATCCCACCCCAATGTTTGCCGGTGTCGGCGTGTATTCAGCACCGCGATCGCAGTCGCTACAATTATCATGTTAGAATGAAAGGAAACATTTAAGCGAAAGATTTAACATTCCATCTACTTTGTTAGACAATTTAACGAGCCTTTTTATGATGATAGATGCACTTACTGCACTTGTTGCACTTATAGCAAGGGTACCCACCTAGTTGAAGATATACGACCGCGCCCGCGACCCTCCTAAGCAAATCAGGACTCCTCGCTGCCTACTAAATATCCAAGAGCACAAATTAACACCTTACCCTAATTAGGTAAAAACCAGTGGTCCCAACCACTGTTACGCTAAACCCGCAAAACCGAAATCGTCCTGCCTAGGGGACCACAACGTCGGTCAAAAACCCAACAAGTCAAAACCATCGAGTAAACCTAAAAACTCAGATCAAACCGGTAACATCAAAGACTAACAACAACCGGAACGCGACTATTTCGTCGCGAACTACGTCGGAACCAAAAACCGCTAACGGAAAACCAACAAAACCCAATTCTCAACCGGCAGCCCACTCGGGACGTCAATGGTTAGACCAAGAAGACCCCGGCGGCGAAAATGATGAGAAAAGAGACTCGATGGCGCGCCCCCGACGATTTCGTCGAGGCGCGGAGCATCGGCGAAAATAGCACCCAACATGGCGAAATGGTGACCAAAAAGATCCCAGGTGGCCATGCCAAGAAAATCACGGAGATGGTGATCCCAACGGCGAAAACGGCGCTCAAAACGGTGGAAAAACGGACCCAAACGGAGCCACCGAACTTTGGGCTGTCGGGTGGTGCACAGGGGCAACCGTGGACCGGGTCTGCGCATCGGGCGGCCGTGCGGCATGCGCCGGGTGCACGCAGGAGGCGTGCACCGCGCGTCTTGGGCCGGACCGGTGCACGCGCGAGGCGTGCACCGGGTATGCGCGTCGGGTGGCCGTGCGGCATGCGCCGGGTGCACGCATGAGGCGTGCACCGCGCGCCTTGGGCCGGGCCGGTGCGCGAAACCGTGCGCCGGGTCTTGTGCTTCCGACGCTGCGGGCGTGCACCGGGTGCACGCTTGGACCCGTGGACCGCGCTGTACGGACAAGCACAGTAAACCCTAATTTCGCAGTTTTCTTCTCCGTTTTCGCTCCCGTGCGACTCCGGCGAAGACCCCGCGACCATGGTAACGACGGCGGCGGCCTCCCGTTTATCAACAGCGGCGGCGGCCTCCCGTTAACCCACTATGTTCCAACGAAACATCCCCAAAAATTCCCGAATAAATACACGATAATTCTAATGACTAAACCAACGATCGACGGACAACCAAAACGTCGATCGGAAGCCCGATAAAAAGAAACCGATTAAAAAAAATCATCGATTAAACTCGATAAAAACCATCGATCACCCTCGATCAAGAACGAGAATAAAACATGGATCAAAACCCGACGAAAATCGGCGATTGATGTACCAATTAAAACGACCTTACAAGAACACGGAAAACCCCCGATTAATTTGACAAACGTAACGATGATCACTAACCTTAATTTATCGAAACTAAAGAACCGATCTGGGTTCTCGCGGCGTTGGAGATCCGGATCCGCTCCCCGTAGATGACGGCGTCTTGTTCTCCGGTCTCCGGACGTCAATCGGGGCGATCGGGTTCCTCCGCTTTCTCCCTCTCTTTTCAAACTAGGGTTTCGTTTGGTTTTCGGTACGCACGATAGAGGAGGGTTTGAGAAGGCAGTATTTTTAAATTAGGGTTTTCCTTCCGGTAACGGGATTTAATTATCCTCTTATTAATTAAATTTCCTCTTTTATTTTATTCTTTTATTTTCCTTTTATTATACGTACGTAAAAAGGAAAAACCCACGAATATTCGGATATTTATCTTCTAACAATAAATATCTAAACCCACGAGATAAAATCCCACCTTTTAAATCCTAGTCACCAATTATTTAATTTCCTAATTAGATAATCATAGGGAATAAATTCCCAACTTAATCTATCGTCACCAATTAATTAATTCCTTAATTAATTAATCACACGGAATATCCAAACTTCCTCAGAAAGTGAGTCGGATATTTTACACGGATTTCGATGCACACCTTAAGTCACCGCGATCTTAGAAACCCTATTCCGGGAGATCCGTAAGTCGGATTTTGGATCCGATTGCACCGTCGCTCATCATTTTTTGAGCTCTATCACCGAAAAATACCCGCACCGCATGTTAGTCAACTCTAAAGAGCCCGATATTTTAATTCCCTCTAACTTACACTTTATTAGCAGGAGGGTAAAATAATACTAGAAAAGTCGTGTCATTAAAGTTGGTTTTCTCTCCGAGTCTACGGACTTCCTTCTAATCCTATTATGATAGGATTTGCATGCTAGTTTAAGTGTTTCCTTGGAACTTTAACTAGCACCCCCGTCATATATTGCATGTGTTCAACCAGACCAATAGTGAACTTTAACTTGGGTTAGGTTCTTTTATGCTTTAGCCATCCCACAGATTGCATTTCTTTCCAGACATAGAGTTCCTCGCCCGGGTAGTGGGCCGAGTGGTCAGGGTGTTGTGGGACGAGTGGGGTCTGGTGGCTGGGTTAGGCCAGTGTTAGTGTTTTGGGAACCGTTTCAGATAAACGGTGGCCCCGGGTTTTTTAGTTTTCGCTGTTCTTCTCGTCACCACCACGTTGTGCTCGTGGTGCACGCGAGTTATCAGAACCTTGAACCCAGAACGCTTTGGACACTCATGACTTTAGTAAACCAGAGTTTTCCTTCCGAATTCCTAGGGGTCGCCGGAGCTGATTCTTGTTTGATTAGGCGAAGGCGTCACCCCTGGGAGTTCGGGAAACAAACTTGTTTTCAACTGATTTTCTCAAGAACTAAAATCTATAAAAGTTGGTTTTCTCAATTCAAAACGGCTTTCAAAAAGAGCAATTTTATCCTCACCCCTAAGGGGTTGAGTGAAAATGATATTTTATAATAAAGGTCAGGTTTTCCTTAAATCCCTCCCTCGACCGGGGGAGTGATCTGGGTTCTAAGGCTCTGATTTCCTTCTTGGGTCGAAAACAACGGGAGATTACGCCTATAGCCTGTTCTTGTCTTATTGGGGTCGTAGGTATTAGTTTCCCGGGGTTTTCGGACTCTTTACGGTTTTGGCTGTGGAGCATCTCCAGCCCGTGAGTTTGTGTGTTGAGATAGTTTCCCACTTTAACCGAGAGAGGCCGAATCCCTGAACGGTAAAGGATCGAGAAACTTCGATAGGATGAGCCTAGAGTCTGTTCTTGTTTGATTGGGGTTCTAGGCACCGGTCTAACGGGATTCTCGGACCTTTGCCGCGTCAGTCGGTTCTTCTCGCCTATGAATGGGGTGTCGTTGTGGGAGCCGCTTGGAGTGACGGCGGTCCCAGCTGGGTAGTACTTTCCTTTAGTAAGTTAGTGTTGTGAGCTTGAGTCGTAGAGGGTTCTCCGACATAGCTGTGAGAGTGTTTGGGCTATTCATATTTGAGTCGAGGTTCTTTTCAGACTGAGTTGTGCTTTTAAGCTTGTGTTACCGATCTGTTTGATCGTGGATTATAGCCTGCTGAGCCTGGCATTTCATGCCAGTTATGAGATACTTGTGATACTTGAGTTCGTTGGGGTCGCTCCCCTCGAACTACGCCCCGGGTGCGATGATGATACCGAGCCTGACGAGGCTGCGATGATGCGACTAGTTGATACACTAGAGTTCGCTCGAGATCTCTGATAGTCCGTGTGGGACACCCTACGTAAGACCAAGTCCTGTTTGGGCGTAGTTGCAGTAGAGGAGCGCAGGCTTGACTTTGACTGGACCCTATGAGGCAGTCATAGAGATTGGGTGTTATGTGAGAGAGTGTGCATATCATGTGTCATAGTTGAGTTTTCCATTGAGCATAGTACTTATGACATATTGTAGGGCCCCTGAACTCCTTACTGCTTTTTCCCGCATTTTCATTGTGCAAACACCTGTTGATGGTGTATTCGGCCCATAGCGCATCAAATGGATGCCACAGATGGACCCTGTGAAGCTTTGGCTTATTGTGTTTGGCCGTCGGCTGTTTTTGCCGAATGTTAGAGAGGTTTTAGGCCAAAGCGGAGGTTGGGAATTGGTTTTCTGTCGTTTTGGAGCTTGTCTGTCTATCTGGGAGCCCATTCGGGGTGTTAGAGTGGTTTGCGCGCTTATTGGAATCAAGATTGCGACCCGGCGCGAAAATTGGATTAAATTTACCTTTCCGGGAGCCTCCGGCAAATTTTGGAAGTGGATTTTGGCAAAATGGACGCCGTTTTTGGAATCAGCGCGCGAAAATGGTCAAGATGGGCTATTTACTTGCTGTTTTTGAGCTTGCGGGTACTGTTCATGCCGGAACAGTGTCTTCGGCGATCGCCGGCGGCGGCGGGCAGCGCCGGCGGGCGGCGGCGCAGCCTCGGGCAGGCGGCAGGCGGCGGCACGCGGTGCGGGCAGGGCGCGGGCAGGCGCCCGGGCGCGCGGACAGGCGCGCGGTCCACAACGCCGACGTGCGCCAGTGCGGGATGCCACGTGGCATTGTTCGGTTGGATGGTCCACGGCGCGAGGTCCACGGACTGTGGGCATGGGTGCGCACGGTAGATCGGGTGGACACGTGGCATCCGGTTACTGGTTCGGTGTTGTGCTCCCGGTCCACGCAGACTGTGGAGTGGTTGACCGGGGGCAGGTGGCCGTACGTCGGGCAGGTGGCCGTACGGGCGGGGGCAGGCGGCGACGTGCGCGGTGCACGGATTGCCGGGGCCACGTGGCGCGACGCCACTGGCGGGCGCAGGTGCGCCGGGCGCAGCGGGGCCCGGGGAATTACTGTGCTGGGCTACGTGGTGGGCCCGAATGGTTTCGGGCTTGCACAGTAATGGGCCGGGCCCATTACTGTAGCAGCCCGAAACATTCGGGCGCCCGGAAGTGGGGACACACAGGGAATTTCTCCAAAAGATTTTTTTTCAGCCTACTTAAGGCAGCCCGAGCCCTCTTTCCAAGCCTTTTTCTCTCGACCTATTGACCATCTGCCCGAGCCACCTTAAGGAGATTTGTTCACCTCTTAATGCTTGATCTTCCTGCCAAGTTCTAGGATTTTAGGAAACTCGAATCCCGAGGTTCCCCATTTTACGGTGCGGCGCGACGTTGCATTCCTGGGTTCTTCTTCGGCGCAGCGGCGGTGTTTTAGCTCCCCTGGGCTACCCCGAGGTCCTTTTTCAGTGATTCTTGCGCTGACAGACTCCTAAGAGGTAGGGATTCATCTTTCGTTCTGGTCGCACTTTCCCGTTTTGAGGTTTTGGCACGGATCCCGAGGCAAACAGTGACCCCTTTTTCTGTATGGATTTCCTTGACAGCAGCGGGGTATTTTGGCCGTATCTTCGCGCACGAGCGTCAGACGGAAACGAGCTTTACAACTTTTTCATCTACAGATCGCAAGGAACGCGCTCGTATTTTTCCTGGATTTTCCAGAGGATTATTTCGAGGTGAAAATCACTGTTTTCTCAGTGAACAGTGCACAGTTTTCAGCACAGATTTTTGTATGTGTGTGCCTCTTGTCGAATTTATATCTTGACTTACCGAACTCAGATTTGGGCGTGCATGGTACCGTTGCGAAGCTATCGACGCGAAGATCGCTGTGATATTTTTCTTGGAATTTCCTGGGCACTTCCTGTAGGTGATAATTTAACAGTTTTGGGACCGATGTTGTATGTGTTAATAAGAGCAATATTTGGGAGCCTTAGGGTATTTAGTGAACTTTGTTTTGTGCCAGGAGTAACACGGGTGTGCTGATTTTGCTAGAGCAAGGAATTGGAGTTTTGGTATTTTCATCTGTACGGATCCGGATAGTTTGCACTTCAGGTGGGTGGTTGTTGTACTCCTCTCCTTGGTATGCCCACTAGGAATATCAGAGTACCCCTGGTTTGATGATGCTAAATGTGTTGATTGGTAGACTTGCATGCTTCAGGGAGCAAATTATTGGTTATCATATCCATGAAAAATTATTGTTAGAATGATCACTTGATTTAATCGCTTAATTATTCTGGACCGTATGCTTGAGGCAAAATAGTAATTGAGGACTGCAAAACTGATGATTTTTCATATGAGACTGTCACCCTAGCTTATGTCACGCTAAACTGTTTATTCTGGAAAATTGGACAAAAATATTGGATCAATGCATGATTAAACGGGTCACATAATATTGTCATCTTTTACTGCTACACTATCTTTTGGGACTTGACTTAGGAGAAACCATGCATTTATTCTTTTCTTCTCCTATTATTGATAGACTTGAGGCATAGTTGCTCGGGTTCGAGCGAGTGTTGGACAGTGTAGTCAAGTATTGGGGATTTGGGACAGGTTGGGCTTTTGACAGGGTGTTGCGGCGACCACGAATCTTGGGTGGTTGACCGGGTTGTACTATCGCATCAGATTTGGGTGTTTTGGGGATCGGGCTTTCTTTAGTGGAGGGTTTTTCCCACTTCATTGAGTCTTGATCCAGTCCTGCTATATCAGGTTACTTGTGGTTACTTATTTTCCTCATGTGGGTCGCTCCCCACGAGTGCGACTCCGGAGTGCGCGGCAGACAGACTTTGAGTCCTGGGGACTCCTTTTGCTTCGGTGTTATGCGTAGGCTGGCATACCCGTCTCGGCAGAGCAGGCAGTGCCAGTGTTCACTGGCGGTCAGATTGGGTCATTTTGACAGGCTTCTTGATTCTGATGCATCACTTTCTCCATCCTTATTGGTTGGTCATGTAGAGGCATATTAGGGATAGCATTTTATCAGTTGCTTCATTTATCTGCACCCCCATTTCTTCTCCTTTCCCTTTTTGCCTCTGATCACCTGGTGGGCATATCTGAGCTGAGGCTTTACCCACTAGGGGGGGCTACTGTTTATAGTAGTACTTACCCCCATTGTCTTTCTTGTTTCTTTCTTTCCTCTTGTTTTGCAGAGTCCTCCGTGGGAGTTGCTGGGCCGTCAGCAACTGATCGAGGTAAGCGGATTGCGGACTAGATAGAGAGCCACCCCGAGGGTTGTAGCTGGAGCTTTTGAGTACCTGATCCTCTCAGACAGCTTTTATTTATTTTCTTTTTGGGTCTGGCTTCTGCCAGCTGTTTGTATTTTTAGTGGTGAGCTGGGAGAGACATCTGTATTTTATTTCACTGTTGTACTCTTTTACTTCCAGCGTCTGTCTGAGATACAGTAGTTTTAGTTTAGCTCTGATTATTATGCTCTGTTATTATTATTTCTTATCTGAGCAGGTTACCGACGCTTCGTGTATGTGGGAAATACCGCATGCACGGCGGATCTGTAGACGGGCCCGGGTTCTGGTTTACACCCGGGGCGTGACACATATTGTCAGCAGTGAGTGGATGCATACCATCATCTGAGTTCTTTTTCCTATTGAGCATAGTAGACAGAGGCATGATAGCTGTAGATACTTTTCCAGCTTACTTCCTTATCAGTCTTTTTCTGTTATCTTATGCCTCTAGTAGACTTAGTGGGCAGACCGTGGTTCTTGGAGACGGTACCCACTGAGAACTACTGTAGGATGTAGTTCTCACACCCTCTGTCGGTGACAGGTTGCTGAGGCCTTTCTTCTGTTCCTGCCCGAGCTGGCTTGACGGACCGAGGACAGGGAGTCGCGAGATAGTTCCCTACCAGCATTGTTTCTTTAGAGTGAGGTAGATGTACCATCCCGGACTGTGGGAGCTTGGTTATGTATTGTTGTATTTCTAGTTTTAGTTATCTCCCCTTTTGGACTTGTAGATGATGTATAGGTGGATTTCTATTTGTATCACCGTGTATTTGGGGAGATGGACTTGTATTTATTTTCAGCTTTATAGTAGTGAGATTTTATTTTACAGCTTTCTTATTTGCTCTGATATCTGTGTAGCTGTAGTTCTATCTTCTGCAGGTTAGACGCTTCGTTTGTACGGCAGTTCCGTACAGATGGCGGATCTGTTAGCGAGCCCGGGTCGTAGTTTCGACCCCGGGGCGTGACAATGCACCATCGCTGCATTTAAGGCCGGCACTCGCTGAGAATGCACCAAGAGATAGCCATCCAGATGCAGTCCCCTCTCAATCATAAACAACCTCTAATCCTCATCCTGGGCGACAAGGGGTACACTGCTCAACCGTCGTAGCAACTCGCTCCCGGTGGTCCAGCAGGACGAACACGACGCCACTAACTCTCGGCGTCCCTATCCAAAGTGCATAACCAAGTGCACCAGATGCTTCTCCTGGGTGAACAATCTTCAGATAACTTTCCAAAGCAGCAATCCAGTTCTTGGCCTCCTAAGGCTCCAAACTCGGTCCCAAAATCCGTGAGGGATGGAATTGGATGAAGTAAAACAACCGATCGGCAATCATTTGCTGCTCATGCACTATTCACAGTGCGACCTAGGTCGAAGTCGACGATGTCGCGGCCGAAGTACTACTGGCGATACCCCGGGAGATGCTCTCAACTCAAGCATGCGCATCACGCGCTCCATGTTCTCTTCCTGGCGCCGCATCGCCTCAACGTCTGGGCTACTTGGGCCTGTGACTCTCAGACCTCGCTCTGCTCTATCCATTTAGCCTCCCGCCGTTCAACTCCTCATCCAAGGTCAAACACGCCCTTGCCGCTGCACGGTGTCTCAGAAGCATGGAAAATCACTGCAATAGAACAAACATTAGGACCAGAACTCTCTCGACCCAATCAAGCGAAAGTCTAAAACATGTTACCCATTCTAAAACATTATGTTGTCTGCAGCCAACATAATTATCTTTAGAGAAATAACATGTAAAATCACTCGCCCCAATCCTCTGGGGGAGGTGCAGACTCAATCAGGACTCTCGCTAAAGTCACGTCTCTCACGACAGTCATCCTACTGTCCAACCAATAGCCTAGGGTTTCTAAGTCCTCAATGACCTACAACCTAGGCTCTGATACCACCTTAATCTGTCACGCCCCGGGATCGAAACTGCGACCAGGGCCCGCCAACAGATCCGCCATCTGTACAGAAACTGCCGCACAGACGAAGCGTCTACCCTGTAAGTCAAATCTAGAGCTAAAAATAAATGTATCAGAGCTGATAATAAAACTAGTAGCTAACAAAGATCACTGAACATCTGAAAAAGTAAAACTCCACTAATACACCAAACCTCAATTACAGGTCTCTCAAAAAAATACAAGCCTCACTGATCTCTCAGAATGTCCAGTACAAAAGCGGAATCATAAAAATACAGGGTACATCTACCTCTGACTCTCAATGCTGGTAAGGAACTAAACGGCCACGTCCTCACCTCGATCAGCTGTCTCCGCGCGAGCTAAGCCGGAACAGCAGCCTCAGGATACCTGTCACCGCAGCGGGTGTGAGAACTACTACAAAGGTAGTTCCCAGTGGGTACCGTCCCAATATCCACGGTATGCCCACTAAGTCTACTGGAGGCACAACAGATAGGTATGCAGATAGATAGATAGATAAATAGATAAAAACTGAAGGAACTATAGCTATCAAGTCTCAATCATCATGCTCAAGAAACTCTACTAATGATGAAATGTGCATACACTCGCTACTGCTAACATGCCTCAAGTATCATGCTCAAAGAAAACTCATCTATGAACATGCTATGAAACTCACTCACACATATCACTCAATCTCAATGACTGTTCCTCTTTGGACCAGTCAAGCAAACCTGCGCTCATCTACTGCCACTACGCCCAAACAGGACTTGGTCTTATGTAGGGTGTCCCTCAAGGACTACCTCAGTAACCTCATCGCAGCCTCGTCAGGCTCGGTATCATCATCGCATCCGGAGCGTAGCTCGCGGGGAGCGACCCCGCGAACTCAAGTATCTCATAACTGGCATAAAATGCCAGGTGTAGTAATCCAGAATTTAAAAATCTCTGTTTGCTTTTAAATATTTAAAATTTGTCAATTTTGGCAAAAGTGGAGAGATAGTGGGTCAATAGTGGGCCCAGAGATATCGACTTTTGATCGGGGCCTGATCTCGAAAATCCGAGTGCATCATTGTGATTGCTTCGACGAAACATGAAAGTTTCATATTCACTTGTCGACGATCTGGCGGTCGGATCTTCCGCAAAACAGCGAAGAAGAACGGGTCCCACAACTTAAGTTGTGAATAGTAACCCTATATTTTAAATGGCCCTCGACCACTGTTGGCCGTTACACTGTCTGAAACCCTGACTTAGGGGTATGAGTAGTCAAACCTAACTAATTTCGACATTCTGAACGCAATGGCACTGACGGTTTTCACGTTTGGCGATCCGGGTGCATCGAAGTGCGTGCGTCGGTTTGCGACATACAGAACAAGATGGCCCGAGATTTCATACGAGCGCCAAAACAAACAAATAAATAGGCTATTTTGAAGGTCTCGACGAGCCGGACGTCGTGGCGAAGTCCATTTTCAGTTTCGGCGACTCGAGTGTCTCGAAAAGCGTGAAAAGTGTCGAAAAGGGAGGTATTTTGGAAGAAACCCTAATATTTTATGTACCAAATTAAATGAGGCTTATAGGTTGGGGTTCTGGGTGCAATTATGACCTAAAGCAGGGACCTAGATGTTAGAGGCACAAGGTATAGGGGCTAAATGGCATTTTGTACATAGCAACCTTTGGCTCTTGGGCTTCCTCGTGGGGGGTTACACGAGGAAGGCTCTTGGGATTTCTAACTCCCAAGAGTAAATCCTCTTAAGGCCTTAGTGCTAGAGGCCGGGGAGTCACCCCCTCCATGGAGGTAAACCGAAAGAGAGAGAGAGAGCAAAGAATCTTGGAGCAAACTTGATCCAAGTTGGAGTTGAAGTTCTCTGTGGTGTTTCACAGTACCAGAGGAGCATTTGGAGGCTTGCTGAGGTTGCGCGAAGTGGGAGGAGTGAAACCAGCTTCTTCCTTCTTCATCAACTCCGGCCAAGGTAAGGTCCTCTCAAACCCCGGTTGGTTTTAGCCCGAGACCCCTAGCAGTAGGTCGTTAGGATCTTGTGATGCTCTCTACAAGGCCTGAGCTTCCCATGCACGTTGCATGGCCGGTGGGAGCAAGTTCTCGCCGGAAACCTAGATATGCTCTACCTTGGAAGAACTCCGCAACCACTGAACCAAAGTGGGAAATAAAATGATGGGCTTTTACTGCAGAGCCTAAGGATCATCTCCACCAAATTTGGTGGAGTTTGATCAAGCTAATCAATGGCAGATTTGTGCCCTAGTTTTCGGGAATATTGCACTTCGGCCGAGCTTTGTGCTCCGGCGCCGGCGAGCCCCTCCGGCGCCGGCGAGCCTCTCCGCCGCCGGCCATGTAAAGTACCGGGGCATTGGATAGCGCGCCGACCACACAGATGGCTTGGAGCAGAGAGTTGCCTTGGGCATGTTGCATTTGAGGTTACTGTTGATGCCGAGTTGATTCGGATCAACGCGGAAGCTCCAGCTCGATTCGGGGTTTTTCCGGGCTTTGGAGGCCGATTGAGGATGAGATTGGAAATTTCTGACTTCACCGTGGAGTGCCGGAAATTCGGGAACACTTGGAACAGATGTACTTTTGATTTACAGCGAGGTTCGGGAGGTTCCGGACTGACGCGGAGGACCCGGAGTCAAAAAGTGAGTCGGAACTGGCAATTTTGGAGCCGGTAATTGATTTGAGCACCCCGACTCAACGGATAAGCTTTTTGAGGAGAAAAAGCTGTGGACACGTGTACTTTTGATTTACAGCGAGGTTCGGGATGTTCCGGACTGACGCGGAGGACCCGGAGTCAAAAAGTGAGTCGGAATTGGCAATTTTGGGAGCCGGTAATTGATTTGAGCACCCCGACTCAACGGATAAGCTTTTTGAGGAGAAAAAGCTGTGGACACGTGTACTTTTGATTTACAGCGAGGTTCGGGAGGTTCCGGACTGACGCGGAGGACCCGGAGGCAAAAAGTGAGTCGGAACTGGCAATTTTGGAGCCGGTAATTGATTTGAGCACCCCGACTCAACAGATGAGCTTTTGAAGAGAAAAAGCTGTGAGCGCGTGTATTTTCGATTTACAGCGGAGTTCGGGAGGTTCCGGGCAGCGGCGGAGAGCCCGAAGGCAAAAAGTGAGTTGGAGTTGGATTATTGGAATTAATTAATTAGTTAATTAATTAATAAAGCTTTTGCTTTATATAAAGCCTCCACCTCTCCCTCCCTCTGCAGCAGAGAAAGAAAGGAAAAGAGAAAGAAAGGAAAGGAAAAGAGAGGAAAAGGAAGAAGAAGAAGAAGAAGAAAAAGGGTTTGGACCGTTCTCGGGTTTTGGACTCGCCGTTGGAGGCCGCGTGGAGCTCGTGGGCGTGCGGCGAGCATCGTCAAGGTAAGTAAAATTTCAGATTTTCTGGGTCTTGGAGTTTGGTTTTGTTAATTGGATTTTAATTGGTGTTTAAAAAGCAAGAAAAAATGGATTCTTGGATTTTTGGGATTTTCGGATTTTATCGGATTTTCTTTGGGTTTGCCGTCGCCGGCGGCCGCGCGCGCGCGCAACGGCGCACGCGCGGCGCCAGGGTGCTGCTGTTGGCAGCACCCTGCGGCGAGGTGCCGCTGGGCGCGGCGCCGCGTGCAGCAAAGTGCTGCACGCGGCGCTGCCAGGCCGCGCGCAGGCGCGCGCGGCAGGGCCGCGCGCAGGTGCGCGCGGCGCTGCCTGGCCGCGCGCGGGCGCGCGCGGCAGGGCCGCGCGCAGGTGCGCGCGGCACTGCTCGGCACCGCTTGGCCGCGCGCAGGTGCGCGCGGCATGGCCGCGCGCGCGCGGCGGGCTGCGCGCGGCCGCGCGCAGCGCCGCTGGGCGTCGCGCGCAGCGCCGCTGGGGCACTGCGCGACGCGCTCCAGCGTCGCGCAGCAGCCCCTGCGCCGCGCGGTTTGGCTTGGTGCCGCGCGGTGGGTCTCCCGGACGGCGGGCGACACCTCGGGTTGCGTGCCGGCGCCGTTTTTTCGCCGTCGGAGCCCGTTGGTCGCCGTCGGCCGCTGTTTTTCACCGCCGCGAGCTGTTTTTCGCCGTCGGGCGCTGGTTTTCGCCGACGGAGCAGTTTTTCGCCGCCGCGTGCTGTTTTTCACCGTCGGGCGCAGTTTTTCGCCGACGGAGCCGTTTTTCGCAGTTTTCGCCGGCAGATTTCGCAAGCGGTTTCGCGCGCAGGTTTCGCTGTTTTCCGCTGTTTGGCGAGCGGTTTTCGCAGGATTTTCGCAAGCTGATTTTTGAGCTGTTTTCGCCATCGGGCGCAGTTTTTTCGCCGACGGAGCAGATTTTCGCAAGCTGTTTTCGCAAGCCGGTTTTGAGCAGTTTTTGCAAGGAGTTTGTGAGCAGATTTTGAGCGGTTTTCGCGAGCAGTTTCGCAGGGTTTTCGCGAACTGTCTCGCTAGCAGATTTTGCCTGTTTTTCGCCGTCGGGCGCTGTTTTTCGCCGACGGAGCTATTTTTCGCCGCCGCGTGCTGTTATTCGCCGTCGGGCGCAGTTTTTCGCCGACAGAGCTGTTTTTGCCGCCGCGTGCTGTTTTTCGCCGTCGGGCGCTGGTTTTCGCTGACGGAGGCTGTTTTCGCCGTCGGACGCTGGTTTTCGCTGACGGAGGCTGTTTTCGCCGACGGAAGCTGTTTTTCGCCGTCGGATGCTCGGTTTTGACTGTGTGGATTGATTTTGCGATTTCTTCGCTTCTGGCAGCTTGCGGTGCGGTTTTAGCTTCCGCGGAGCGCGCGGTCGTGTGGTTGGTCGCCGTTTGCTCCGTTTCGCGTGCGGTTTCTGGCGTCGGGCTTCGTGTTGCGTGCGGACCCCTTGGAGGCCAGGTAAGCCCGCTGTGCCAATTGCAAGTGTCGACGAGCAATTGGTGGCTTTCTGAGGTGGGTTGGTTTTCTCTCCAAGTCTACGGACTTCCTTCTAATTCTAATGTGATAGGATTGCATGCTAGTTTAAGTGTTTTCTTGGAACTTAACTAGCACCCCCGTCATATGTGCATGAGTTCGACCAGACCATTTGTGAACCTTAATTTGGGCTAGGTTCCTTTATGCTTTAGACATCCCGCACTTTTCATATCCTTCGGGACTTAGAGTTTCCTCGCCCGGGTAGTGGGCTGAGTGGTCAGAGTGTTGTGGGACGGGTGTTGCACTCGGGCCCGGGGGGCCGAGTGGGGTCTGGTGGCTGGGTTAGGCCAGTGTTAGCATCTTGGGGAACCGTTTCAGATAAACGGTGGTTCCGGGGGTTTTCCTTTCCGCTGTTCTTCTCGTCACCACCAGGTTGGGATCGTGGTGCACGTGTGTTAGCAGGACCTTGAACCCAGAACCTTTTTGGATGAATACATGATTTTAGTCAGCCAATGTTTCTTCCAAGCCTCGCAAGGTTGTCTGAGTCTGTTCTCGTCTGTTGGGACGAAGGCATCAGCTCTTCGAGGCTTGGGCATAAAACTTGATTTCAAAGGGTTTTCCTAAAAGAGACTAAAAATCATTAAAAAGATGGATTTCTCTCAGATCGAATGGTTTTCTGAAATAAATGACATGGTTTCTTATAAACTTATCCACCCGAGCGGATTCGAGTGATCTGGGTTCTAAGGGCTGCTTTCTCTCTTGGGGACATAGATGTTAGTCTCCCGGGGTTTCGGACCCTTCGTAGATCTGGCCGTGGAGTAGCTCCGGCCGTGAGTCGAGTGTTGAGTTCAGTGAGGTGTTGTTGAGGGAGCCGTTGGGAGAGACGGTGGTCCCAGCTGTGTAGTACCTTCGTTGAGTGGGTCTGTGTTGCGAGATTGAGTCGTGGAGGGTTCTCCGACTGAGTTTGTGCTTTGAGCATCGAGATACCGATCTGTTTGATCGAGGACCACAGCCTGCAGGAGCCACTTGTGAGACAGTGATACTGATGAGATACTTGAGTTCGGTGGGGTCGCACCCATCGAACCACGCCCCGGGTGCGTTGATGATTCCGAGCCTGATGAGGCTGCGATGATGATACCGAGCCTGACGAGGCTGCGATGATGCGCCTAGTTCATATACTAGAGGTCGCTTGATACCCCTGGCCGTGCTACCATGGGGTCACTGTGTGAGATATCGAGTTTGTCCGTTTGGACACCCTGGTTGATACACCAGGGGGCGCAGGCTTGACTCGACTGGACCCTGTGGGGCAGTCGCTGAGATTTGAGATACACTGAGAGAGTGATGGCGTAGCATGTGTCATAGTAGAGCGTCTTGGGCTTAGTACTTGTGACATATTGTCAGCAGTGAGTGACTGCATACCATCATCCATTTTCTCTTCTTATTGAGCATAGTAGATAGAGGCATGATAGCTGTAGATTCTTTTCCAGCTTATTTATATTTATCATCAGTCTTTTCTCTATCTTATGCCTCTGGTAGACTTAGTGGGCAGACCGTGGTTCTTGGAGACGGTACCCACTGAGAACTACTGTAGGATGTAGTTCTCACACCCTCTGTCGGTGACAGGTTGCTGAGGCTTTCTTCCGTTCCTGCTGGGCTTGATTGGACGGACCGAGGACAGGGAGTCGCGTGATAGTTCCCTACCAGCATTGTTACTTTAGAGAGAGGTAGATGTACCATCCCGGATTGTGGGAGTTGGTTTTTCCTGTTTAGCTACCTCCCATTTGGATTTGTAGATGTTGTATAGGTGGACTTCTATTTGTATCATCTGATTTTGGGAGATAGGCTATGAGTTGTTGCAGCTTTGTAGTTGAGAAAAATTTTATAGTACAGCTTTTTATCCGCTCTGATATCTGTGTAGCTGTAGTTTTGTCTTTTGCAGGCTAGACGCTTCGTCTGTACGGCAGTTTCCGTACAGATGGCGGATCTGTTAGCGAGCCCGGGTCGCAGTTTCGACCCTGGGGCGTGACAGGCCACATGCCCAGAAATGTTCTTGGGACCGAGGGGAGTCCATCCATGCCATTGCATGCGACCCATGCAGCCCAAGTGGGAACCGGCCATGAATGGCCCGAGCTTGAAGCCATTAATGGCTGCCGGCAATCCGGCGACCTCCGACGGCGGGGACAAGGCCAAACCTTCCTAAAAGCTTGCTAGGAAGCTTGTGGTGCTGTTCCATGCACCTTAAAATCAACCATTGCAAAGTTGCCATTGTTGAAGAAGAAGCTCAAACCGAGCTTGCCCCAGCCGCGTCGCCGCCGTGACCTGTCGCCGGGCACGGGTCCAGGTGAGTTTGCTTTGAGTTTTAGGGAAGGTTTGTGCATTTAGTTGGTCCCAGAGCCCCTGTAAAGATGATCACGATTTTCAAAGCAAAAGGCTCATCTTCTTCTTCTTGTTTTCGGCCAAACTTGGGAGCAAGCTTGAGCCTAAGTTGCTGGGATTATAGAGTAAACTCTTTAGAGCATTTCCTTCCAAGTTTGGAAGCTTTTGGTCCGGTAATTGCAGAGAACCAACTCGGGCAAGGTTGTATGTGATTGTTTTTATAAGATGAACACCACCTGTTTGTGGAAATGCCACAGTGAGTTTTTAATTGGATTTAGGTTTCGATGTAAAAATGAAAGTTGTTCCAAATGGTTCCCTGAGCTTGATGCTCACTTCAGATCAAAGTGGATCTGTGTGGATTGATGTTTGGAGCATTATGTTAGTTGATTGAAGGCTAAGTGTTGGTTCTGGTTGATCCAATGATTCTGGGTTGCAAATAGAGCAAGCCTAGTGATTCATGAGGCATTTTAAGCATGTGGTAAAAGCAGAAATTAAATTGGCACAATAAAACTTAAGTTCCAAGGTTGTCGAGCTCTAGGGTGTGTTTTATGGCCCAAGGTTGGTTCTGGGCTGTTTGCGAAGTCGCAACAGTGAGTCCTTGACTAATTTGGGGTCATTGGACGTGATGCTCGCGTTAGATTTGGGTTTCGATGATCCGGAGAAACAAAAATTCATTTTGGCTAGGTTGGAAGAATATTTTATGGCCCGAAGTTTTCCTCGGGTCCCGTGCTGCCGCAAATTGGTGAGCACGGTGTTCAGCAAGATAAATGTCACCTGCTGGAAGTGACGGTTCGTTAAAATGAATTTCCAGTAAAAAGAACGAGCGAAAACAGTGCTAAAAAGGGTTAAGTTGACTTGAAATAAGTTAGAGTTAAAATCGATCCCTGATCAATATGTTTGATTCAGGTCTGCCCAGTTTGCATCTGGTTCTGAGCGTACAGTTGGTTCAGTTTAGCCGCCTGCGTTATATCAGGTGGGTTATCTTCGGTCCGGGTTTTATCAGTTCGGCCCTCTGGGGTGCGATACTGGTTGGACCCCTGTTTTTGGTAGCTTAACTTAATCTCTTTGAGCCTGCTTTTCTTTGATTATATTATATCTGCTATCTGCCTGATCTATGCCTGTTATCTGTTCTATTCTGCCTTACATGATTGTTCATAGTACCTCTAGCATTTATACTTTTACTTGGACCCTTCCATGGTTGATTGGTGAGCCTGTTTGTCCTGCTGATCAAATGATACACTGCTGAGCACATAGATTTACTTAACTGATATTTTACCCAACTTCGTAGGGTCGCCGGAGTCTGTTCTTGTTTGATAGGATAAAGGCACTGCACTGCGAGGTTTGGATCGAAAACCCAAGCTTCGTAGTGTCAACTGAGTCTGTTCTTGTTTGATAGGACGAGGGCAACGCTCTTCGAGGTTTGGACTTTTCAAAATAGTTTTCTTAAAAATATGTGTTTAAGTTTTGTATCATTTGGTTGGTTTGTGAGGTTGAGTTGAGTTTATCTGTGAGCTTCTGTTGAGAGAAATTTGCCTTGATCTTGCATATGAGTTGAGATTTATTGTTTAGTTGCTGAGTGTTCCTGCATGAGTGTTGAGATTCAGTTGATCTTGTCATTGCATCCCAGTGGGGATTTCCCCGGCTTGTAGCCGATTACCCGGTCAGTAGACCGCCAGTTTGAGCATTTGTATATGATTCGCCCGCACCGTCGTTCTTCACGTACACCAGCGGACTGATCCCCCGTAGCGGTGTACTTTACCGGTAAAGTGGTTAGCAGTTGCAACCCGTGACCCTCAGTGGAGGGAACGTCAACCAGGTGGTACCAGGTGGGCAGCCTTGCCTGAGGTCTTGTGAAGGCCAATATGGTAGCTTGTGATTGGGTCTTGGTGTTTTCATTTATATGATGCATGTGTTGTTAAGTTACTTTAACATACTTCCTTGATTCTTTGATCTGGCTTCTAGTTATCTACCTGTATATGATTCTTTGTGATGCCTTTGATTATAGTTTCATTATTATCTTGCTGATTGTCCTAACTCCTTGATGCGCTGATTGTCTTGATACATGTTTGTCCTGTTTTAAATTCTGCTAAAATTGTCTCCAATGCTTGTACCCAGTTTATAAGTTTTGCTTTCTTTACAGCACCAGTTATATATCTGCTTTACCATAACCCATGGTCTATTACTATCCTCTAGCATTGTATACCAGTAGGTACGATCTGCTATTTCTCGGCTCGTCGTGCCCACTGGGATACACTCCGGTGTGTCTCACACCCTCGGGTGACTGTTTTTCAGGTCGAGCGGGTGTTGAGATGTCGGGACGAGTTGGTGAGATCACGAGATAGAGCTTGACCCTGGACAGCCGATAGCCAAGCATTTAGTTATTTCATGTAACAAGGAAAATGTAATAAGTTGTGGTAATTGTGTAATTTAATTTTTGTGTTATATTAGTGGTACGTAGATAGTACTCTGATTGATTGCCAAGCTAGCCGTGCATATATAGAAAAGGCTCAATCCCCAGTGGGATTGGGACTCTTCTATATATGTGGCGGTCTGTTGCGCCCTGGCTGGTTTTAAACCCTGATTTAAGAAAAAAAAAAAAAAAAAAATTTAGACGCTGATTTTTAAACTCGGGGCGTGACAGATTAGATGGTATCAAAGCAATAGGAAACGCAGATGTCTAGGTTTGGCTAGGAACGAACCCTAGGATGACCTGTGTTACGAGAGAGTGCTGGGTAGTGTTCTAAGTCTGATAGGTCAAAACAGAAGTTGTGGGTCGACTGTACTAAAATAAATTATTAACTATTGCAGTTATGGCTCGCACTCGGCGCGGTGCTGGTGGTGGTCAAGGGACTGGCATGGGTCGGGGGGCTGCCCAAGCAACTGCTGAAAGTGGGGGCCCAGAGATCCCCGACAGAATGCAAAGATTTGAGGACCAGTTGGCTCAAATGGCTGCAATGATACAGCAGTACATGCAGCGGGAAGCCAATGTTCCTGCTGCACCTACACCACCTGCAGCACCAGCCTCTGCGACTGAGGGACCTCCTGTTCCTCCTGCACCAGTACCACCGGCTGAATCGGCTGCATCTGAAGCCGTTGCTGCAACTGTAGATGCTCCCGGGGTGGCAGGGGGTAACAATCCTAACAATCCTGCGGCCCTGGAAGCTGCCAGAGCAACGTACAAGGAAGAAAGACCAAGAGTCAGTGGAGTCCTTCTGGAGTTTAATAAATTCAAACCCCAAGAATTCTCAGGCCGTGAAAAGGACCCCTGGGCCCTTGAAGAATGGCTAAACCACATGAAGAAGTTGTTTAGAGATTTGGACACTAAAGAGCAAGATAAGGTGACGCTGGGGGTGCACTGCCTTGGTGTCAGCGCAAGCTTGCGGTGGCTGCGCTACCAATGCCACAATTTTGCTCCTGATGCACCTAAGCCTACCTGGGAGCAATTTAGGGCGGCTCTGTACCACCGCTACCGAAAGGAGACAGCACGAGAGGCATTAGAGCGGGACTTGGAAAACATGCGCCAAGGAGACCGCACCCTGAGGGAGTACGAAGAAGAATTTACAAAAATTGCTGACCTGGTGCCACAAGCGGTGCAGGACGAGCGTCGCAAGGTTAGATTATTTACTCAAGGCCTGCGACACGAGATCCGGCGTCAGTTGTCTTCACATTTGATCACCGACTACGACGAATGTATCGAGCGCTGCCTTGCCATTGAGGCTGAATTGACAATCTCCCGGGCTGAACGGGCAGCGATGGATAAAGGAAAAGGGATGAAGCGACTGTTCGCTGGAAATGGGGAAGGATCATCTGGATCAAATAGAAGACCCCCTAGGCCCCCAGGAAATCAGAACCAAGCCAGTGGTTCTCGGACCTTCAATCAACAACAAAGGGCGAGGCCTTGCGTCTTCTGCGGGGCAGATCATCAACCCATTACTTGCAACCTGCGCCACGGAAGATGCTATAATTGTGGTCAGCCTGGCCATATCTCTGCTAACTGCCCGCGGAGATTTGCTGCGAACCCACCAGCATTGGCTGTGCCACCTCTTGCTGCCCGGCCTCCAGCGCCGACCCAGAGCGTGGCTGCCTCAAATCGTCCTTCATCGCGCCAAACTGAGGGACCCCGCCAAGTGTCGGGAGGACGGGTCTATGCTCTGACACAGCATGGCGAGCCATCAGGGGAAGGCCCATCGGGAGCTTGAAATGTTGAAACAATGATGTAATAAATTAATACTTAGAAAACTGATATTTTGGGTATTTTAGAAAACTTGTAAAGTATGTTTTGTTAAGTTTCGCGGACGAAACTTCTTAGAAGTTGTGGGTGATGTAGTAATCCAGAATTTAAAAATCTCGGTTTGCTTTTAAATATTTAAAATTTGTCAATTTTGGCAAAAGTGGAGAGATAGTGGGTCAATAGTGGGCCCAGAGATATCGACTTTTGATCGGGGCCTGATCTCGAAAATCCGAGTGCACCATTGTGATCGTTTCGACGAAACATGAAAGTTTCATATTCACTTTTCGACGATCTGACGGTCGGATCTTCCGCAAAACAGCGAAGAAGAACGGGTCCCACAACTTAAGTTGTGAATAGTAACCCTATATTTTAAATGGCCCTCGACCACTATTGGCCGTTACAATGTCTGAAACCCTGACTTAGGGGTATGAGTAGTCAAACCTAACTAATTTCGACATTCTGAACGCAATGGCACTGACGGTTTTCACGTTTGGCGATCCGGGTGCATCGAAGTGCGTGCGTCGGTTTGCGACATACAGAACAAGATGGCCCGAGATTTCATACGAGCGCCAAAACAAACAAATAAATAGGCTATTTTGAAGGTCTCGACGAGCCGGACGTTGTGGCGAAGTCCATTTTCAGTTTCGGCGACTCGAGTGCCTCGAAAATCATGAAAAGTGTCGAAAAGGGAGGTATTTTGGAAGAAACCCTAATATTTTATGTACCAAATTAAATGAGGCTTATAGGTTGGGGTTCTGGGTGCAATTATGACCTAAAGGAGGGACCTAGATGTTAGAGGCACAAGGTATAGGGGCTAAATGGCATTTTGTACATAGCAACATTTGGCTCTTGGGCTTCCTCGTGGGGGGTTACACGAGGAAGGCTCTTGGGATTTCTAACTCCCAAGAGTAAATCCTCTTAAGGCCTTAGTGCTGGAGGCCGGGGAGTCACCCCCTCCATGGAGGTAAACCAAAAGAGAGAGAAAGAGCAAAGAAGCTTGGAGCAAACTTGATCCAAGTTGGAGTTGAAGTTCTCTGTGGTGTTTCACAGTACCAGAGGAGCATTTGGAGGCTTGCTGTGACACCCCCGGAATTTGGATTAGTCCTCTATATAAATGATATAATAGGACTAAATCTCTAACCCGGCTATAGCATTTTGGATGGTAGCAAGATCCAAGAGGAACATGAGAGTTAAGCGTGCTAGAGCTAGAGTAGTTCTAGGATGGGTGACCCCCTGGGAAGTGGGGCGTCACAGTTGGTATCAGAGCCATTCACCAGCCGGAAATGTGAGATGAGTCTCGGCTGAGCCAGGGTTATATAGCGGGTAGAGCGAGGCTCCCCGGCTAATGACCGTTGTGAGTGGAGTGCAGCTCCTCACAAGGTCGGCTAAGGCTAGCGAGACGAGTCTCACATCGCCTGGTGCTTGTGAGTGTGCTTGAGCCTAACGTGGACGTCAGGGCTTAAAGGGGGGAAAAATGTGACACCCCCGGAATTTTGATTAGTCCTCTATATAAATGATATAATAGGACTAAATCTCTAACCCGGCTATAGCATTTTGGATGGTAGCAAGATCCGAGAGGAACATGAGAGTTAAGCGTGCTAGAGCTAGAGTAGTTCTAGGATGGGTGACCCCCTGGGAAGTGGGGCGTCACACTTGCTGAGGTTGCGCGAAGTGGGAGGAGTGAAACCAGCTTCTTCCTTCTTCATCAACTCCGGCCAAGGTAAGGTCCTCTCAAACCCCGGTTGGTTTTAGCCCGAGACCCCTAACAGTAGGTCGTTAGGATCTTGTGATGCTCTCTACAAGGCCTGAGCTTCCCATGCACGTTGCATGGCCGGTGGGAGCAAGTTCTCGCCGGAAACCTAGATATGCTCCGCCTCGGAAGAACTCCGCAACCACTGAACCAAAGTGGGAAATAAAATGATGGGCTTTTACTGCAGAGCCTAAGGATCATCTCCACCAAATTTGGTGGAGTTTGATCAAGCCAATCAATGGCAGATTTGTGCCCTAGTTTTCGGGAATATTGCACTTCGGCCAAGCTTTGTGCTCCGGCGCCGGCGAGCCTCTCCGCCGCCGGCCACATGCCCAGAAATGTTCTTGGGACTAAGGGGAGTCCATCCATGCCTTTGCATGCGACCCATGCAGCCCAAATGGGAACCGGCCATGAATGGCCCGAGCTTGAAGCCATTAATGGCGGCCGGCAATCCGGCGACCTCCGACGGCGGGGACAAGGCCAAACCTTCCTAAAAGCTTGCTAGGAAGCTTGTGGTGCTGTTCCTTGCACCTTAAAATCAACCATTGCAAAGTTGCCATTGTTGAAGAAGAAGCTCAAAACGAGCTTGCCCCAGCTGTTGGTTTTTATATAGGATCCACAAGGATCTAAATAGGTACTATCAAACAACTAGAGGGGGGGGGGGGGGGGGGGGTGAATAGGTGTAATACTTATAAAACCAAATCTCAGTGCAAAATAAAAACCAATGCGGAAAATAAAAATAGCACACCGAGATTTACGTGGAAACTCCAATCCAGGAGAAAAACCACGGGACCAACACGCAATAACAATCCACTAAGAATAGAAGAATAACAAGGTGATTACCGACTCCACGGACTCAACCCCTCCTTCAGCTTCTTCGGACCTTGCGCTGACCGGTTGGATGTCCACGCAATAACAATCCACTAAGAAAAGAAGAATAACAAGGTGATTACCGCCTCCACAGATTTAACCCCTCCTTCAACTTCTTCGGACCTTGCGCTCCAACGATTTTGCACGTCCACTGCACACGTTCGAATCCACGAACGCCACTCGAATCCACGAGCACACATTTCGAATCCACGAAACGCCTTTAGCACACCGAATACACGATGCCACGTCGAATCCACGACGCAAACTCAGCTGGTAAGAATATTGGCTTCGATGGTGATCCTTTGCTTAGATTATCAATGAAGATCCATGGGAAAAATCTCTAAGCAAAGATTAGATCAATTCGACAAAAGATTTGTTCTTGAAAGAACCGTCGAATTGACCTAAAAGAGGCTATAGAGAATAACGATAAAAACCTAGCCTCTAGGGTTGCTCTCAAGTGTTTTATAAATTAATCGGCCGTGCTCCCCATGTTTTTGAGAAACCCTAAATGTCTATTTATAGTTTAGAAACCTTTGGAAAGAGATAAGAATAAAAAACTTACCTTATCTGGAAATTTTCAGGACGGCGATCCGGATCGGATTTACTGCGATCCGGATCGTCGTAGCGAGTCAGACAATTCCAGAAAAACAAGGGTTCGGGATCCGGATTGAAATGCCTGATCTGGATCGTTCATGTATTCCAGCAAATTCCCATGTTCGGGATCCGGATCGAAATGACCTTTGATCCGGATCAGATTTGCCAATGAACAAGCACCCTTCGGGATCCGGATTGGACTGTCTGATCCGGATCCTGAACATGTCCCATGTCCAGTTTTTGATTTTTATGCAATTAAAAATTCATCCAAGTGTTTCTACACTATAAGAAAGTATTCGGATCACCAAAATTATTTAGTTAACCATACCTGATCCTTTTGAATACTTTCTTCTTGAGATTGATGTAACTGAACCACAATTCTTCAACTTCAATCTTCAAGACTCAAGACACTGAGTGTCAACTTGAGCTCTTGTTGAATCTTCTCTAAGTCTTTGATTGCTGATTGACAATTTGATCCCTTTAAGACTCCGACTCAACTCACTGACTTGACTCACGAAATATGCCAATACCAAAAAGCCGTAACACCAGCCGCGTCGCCGCCGTGACCTGTCGCCGGGCACGGGTCCAGGTGAGTTTGCTTTGAGTTTTGGGGAAGGTTTGTGCATTTAGTTGGTCCCAGAGCCCCTGTAAAGATGATCACAATTTTCAAACCAAAAGGCTCATCTTCTTCTTCTTGTTTTCGGCCAAACTTGGGAGCAAGCTTGAGCCTAAGTTGCTGGGATTGTAGAGTAAACTCTTTAGAGCATTTCCTTCCAAGTTTGGTTGCAGAGAACCAACCCGGGCAAGGTTGTATGTGATTGTTTATATAAGATGCACACCACCTGTATGTGGAAATGCCACAGTGAGTTTTTAATTGGATTTAGGCTTCGATGTAAAAATGAAAGTTGTTCCAAATGGTTCCCTGAGCTTGATGCTCACTTCAGATCAAAGTGGATCTGTGTGGATTGATGTTTGGAGCATTATGTTAGTTGATTGAAGACTAAGTGTTGGTTCTGGTTGATCCAATGATTCTGGGTTGCAAATAGAGAAAGCCCAGTGATTCATGAGGCATTTTAAGTGTCACGCCCCGGGGTCGAAACTGCGACCCGGGCTCGCTAACAGATCCGCCATCTGTACACAGATATCAGAGCTACACAGAAATCAGAGCGAATAAAAAGATGTACTATAAAATTTCACAACTACAAAGTTGCAACAATACATAGCCTATCTCCCAAAATCAGATGATACAAATAAAAGTCCACCTATACAACATCTACAAATCCAGATGGGAGATAGCTAACAGGAAACATAACCAACTCCCACAATCCGGGATGGTACATCTACCTCTCTCTAAAGTAACAATGCTGGTAGGGAACTATCACGCGACTCCCTGTCCTCGGTCCGTCCAGTCAAGCCCAGCAGGAACGGAAGAAAGCCTCAGCAACCTGTCACCGACAGAGGGTGTGAGAACTACATCCTACAGTAGTTCTCAGTGGGTACCGTCTCCAAGAACCACGGTCTGCCCACTAAGTCTACTAGAGGCATAAGATAATAGAAAAGACTGATGATAATATAAATAAGCTGGAAAAAAATCTACAGCTATCATGCCTCTATCTACTATGCTCAAAAGGAAGAGACTATGGATGAAGGTATGCAGTCACTCACTGCTGACAATATGTCACAAGTACTAAGCCCAAGACGCTCTACTATGACACATGCTACGCCATCACTCTCTCAGTGTAACCCAAATCTCAGCGACTGCCCTACAGGGTCCAGTCGAGTCAAGCCTGCGCCCCCTGGTGTATCAACTAGGGTGTCCAAACGGACAAACTCGATATCTCACACAGTGACCCCATGGTAGCTCGGCCAGGGGTATCAAGCGACCTCTAGTATATGAACTAGGCGCATCATCGCAGCCTCGTCAGGCTCGGTATCATCATCGCAGCCTCATCAGGCTCGGAATCATCAACGCACCCGGGGCGTAGCTCGAGGGGTGCGACCCCACCGAACTCAAGTATCTCATCAGTAACACTGTCTCACAAGCGGCTCCTGCAGGCTATAGTCCTCGATCAAACAGATCGGTATCTCGATGCTCAAAGCACAACTCAGTCGGAGAACCCTCCACGACTCAATCTCACAACACTGACCCGCTCAACGAAAGTATCACACAGCGGGGACCACCGTCTCTCCCAACGGCTCCCACAAGAACACCCTACTGAACTCAACACACAACTCATGGCCGGAGATGCTCCACAGCCAGATCTACGAAGGGTCCGAAACCCCAGGAGACTAACACCTACGCCCCCAAGAAAGAGAACAGCCCTTAAAACCCAGATCACTCGAATCCGCTCGGGTGGATAAGTTTATAAGAAACCATGTCATTTATTTCAGAAAACCATTCAATCTGAGAGAAATCCATATTTTAATGATTTTTAGTCCTTTTAGGAAAACCCTTTGAAATCAAGTTTTATGCCCAAGCCTCGAAGAGCTAACGCCCTCGTCCTATCAAACAAGAACAGACTCAGGCGACTTTGCGAGGCTTGGAAGAAATCACTGCCTGACCAAAATCATGTATCCGTCCAAAAAAAGGTTCTGGGTTCAAGGTCCTGCTAACACACGTGCACCACGATCACAACAGGGTGGTGACGAGAAGAACAGCGGAAAGGAAATCCCCGGGACCACCGTTTACCTGAAACGGTTCCCCACGCACTAACACTGGCCTAACCCAGCCACCAGACCCCACTCGGCCCCCCGGCCCGAGTGCAACACCCGTCCCACAACACTCTGACCACTCAGCCCACTACCCGGGCGAGGAACACTATGTCCAGAAGGATATGCACGGTGTGGGATGTCTAAAACATAAAAGAACCTAGCCCAGATTAAGGTTCTCTATTGGTCTGGTCAAACACATGCACATATGACGGGGGTGCTAGTTAAGTTCCAAGAAAACACTTAAACTAGCATGCAATCCTATCACAATAGAATTAGAAGGAAGTCCGTAGACTTGGAGAGAAAAACCAACCCACCTCAGAATGCCACCAATTGCTTGTCGACACTTGCAATTGGGCTCAGCGGGACTTACCTTGCCTCCACGAGGTCCGCACGCAAAACGGAGCACGCTGCGTCCAACCACACGACCGCGCGCTCCGCGGAAGTCCCGAAACAAGCCGGCGGGTCCACGTGACGGAAAAACCAACAACCGCCCCCGGCGGAAGCTAAAAACAGCACTGCAAGCTGCCAGGAGCGAAGAAATCGCAAAATCAATCAAAACGGTCAAAACCGAGCATCCGACGGCGAAAAACAGCCTCCGTCGGCGAAAACAGCCTCCGTCAGCGAAAACCAGCGCCCGACGGTGAAAAACAGCACGCGGCGGCGAAAAACAGCTCCGTCGGCGAAAAACTAGCGCCCGACGGCGAAAATAGCTCCGTCGGCGAAAAAACTGCTCAAAACAGCTTGCGAAAACAGCTCGCGAAAACCCTGCGAAAACTGCACAAAACTACGCGGAAACCATGCGCGAAAAATGCGAAAACCGCTCGCAAACTGCTCGCGAAAAACAGCGAAAACCAGCGCAAAAACTGCGCGAAAACAGCGAGCAAAAACTGCGAAAATCCTTCGCGAAGATGCCTCGAAAGTCGCGCGAAAACCTGCGCGAAACTGCCCGAAATCTGCGCGAAAACGGCGCGCGAAAACTGCGAAAACCCATCGCGAAAATGACTCGAAAGCCGAGCGAAAACCTGCGCGAAATTGCGCGAAATCTGCGCGAAAACGGCGCGCGAAAACTGCAAAAACCCATCGCGAAAATGCCTAGAAAGTCGCGCGAAAACC
Source organism: Tillandsia leiboldiana (assembly GCA_029204045.2). Lineage (NCBI taxonomy): Eukaryota > Viridiplantae > Streptophyta > Magnoliopsida > Poales > Bromeliaceae > Tillandsia > Tillandsia leiboldiana. The sequence continues at coordinate 62,676 of JAQNDB010000038.1, read as the reverse complement.
TGCGCGAAACAGCGCGAAATCTGCGCGAAAACGGCGCGCGAAAACTGCGAAAAACTGCTCGCGCATGCGCCCGCCAAGCCGCTGCCAGCCAAAACCGACCGAGCACGCTGCCCGCCAAGCCGCTGTGCGCTGCCAGTACAGGGCCCGCGGCACCGCGCACGGCCCGCCCTGCCCCGCGCGGTGCGCGCCCTGCGCGCAGCCCGGCGGCACCGCGCGCGCCTTGCGCGCAGTCCGCGGGGCTGCGCGCGGCCCGCGCAGCGCCCTGCGCGCTGCGCGCGGCCCGCGCAGGGCACGCGGCACCGCGCGCGGCCCGCAAGGGCCCGCGCGGTACGCGCCCTGCGCGCGGCCCTGCGGCACCGCGCGCACCATGCGCGCGGTCCGCAGGGTGCGCGCGGCCCGCGCAGCGCCCACGGCGCTGCGCACGGCCCGCGCAGGGCCCGCGGCACCGCGCGCAGCCCGCTTGGGCCCGGCGCGGTGCGCGCCCTGCGCGCGGCCCTGCGCACCGCGCGCACCATGCGCGCGGTCCGCAGGGTGCGCGCGGCCCGCGCAGCGCCCACGGCGCTGCGCGCGGCCCGCGCAGGGCCCGCGGCACCGCGCGCAGCCCGCGCAGGGCCCGCGCGGTGCGCGCCCTGCGCGCAGCCCAGCGGCACCGCGCGCGCCTTGCGCGCGGTCCACAGGGTGCGCGCGGCCCGCGCAGGGCCCGCGGCACCGCGCGCGACCCGCTCGGGCCCGCGCGGTGCGCGCGGCCCTGCGGCACCGCGCGCGCCATGCGCGCGGTCTGCAGGGCGCGCGCCCGCCGCGCGCGCACATACGCGCGGCCAGCAGCGCCCACGCGGCGCTGCACCAGGGCGCAGCGCCCTGGTGCTGCCCGCGCACACAGGTGGCCCGCAGGGTGCTGCCAGCCCTGCAGCACCCATGCGGCAGCTGCCACACGCGCAGCAGCCACGCCGGCCGCGCGTGCGCCATTGCGCGCGCGCGCGGCTCCCACGGCTGTGACCCCCGCGCAAAAGGAAAGAAAAGAAAACTCCAATAAATCCGGAAAAAATCCCAAAAATCAAAATTCCTCATTAAAACCAAAATAAAACACAATTAACAAAACCAAACTCCAATAAGCAAAAATCTGCATTTTTGCTTACCTCGACGGCGCTCGCCGCACGCCCACGAGCTCCTCGCGGCCTCCAACGGCGAGTCCAAAAATCCAAGAATGCCTCGAAACACCTTTCCTTCCTCTTCTTCTTCTTCCTTTTCCTCTCTTTTCTTTTCCTTTCTTTCTTTCTTCCTTTTCTTTCTTTCTCTACTGCAGAGGGAGGGTTGGAGCCTTTATATAAAGCAAAAGCTTTATTTAATTAATTAACTAATTAATTAATTCCAAAAATCCAACTCTAACTCACTTTTTGCCTTCGGGCTCTCCGCCGCTGCCCGGAACCTCCCGAACTCTGCTGTAAATCGAAAATACACGTGTCCACAACTTTTTCTCTTCAAAAAGCTCATCCGTTGAGTCGGGGTGCTCAAATCAATTACCGGCTCCAAAATTGCCAGTTCCGACTCACTTTTTGCCTCTGGACCCTCCGCGTCAGTCCGGAACCTCCCGAACCTCGCTGTAAATCAAAAATACACGTTTCCACAGCTTTTTCTCTTCAAAAAGCTCATCCGTTGAGTCGGGGTGCTCAAATCAATTACCGGCTCCAAAATTGCCAGTTCCGACTCACTTTTTGCCTCCGGGTCCTCCGCGTCAGTCCGGAACCTCCCGAACCTCGCTGTAATCTGAAAATACACATGTTCCAAGTGTTCCTGAATTTCCGGCACTCCACGATGAAGTCGGAAATTTCCAATCTCATCCTCAATCGGCCAACAAAGCCCGGAAAAATCCCGAATCGAGCTGGAGCTTCCGCGTTGATCCGAATCAACCCGGCATCAACTGTAAACTCAGATGCAACATGCCCAAGGCAACTCTCTGCTCCAAGCCATCTGTGTGGTCGGCGCGCTATCCAAAGACCCGGTACTCTACATTGTCCCCTCCTTCAAAAGGTTTCGTCCTCGAAACCAAAACACACACCCTACCACAAGAAACCCACATCAGGACTATCATCAACTCCAACTCTCTCTCGATTAGAAAAGCAACCGAAAATAGCAAAAAGTCCAAAATTTCCCAAGGACCGATGCCTTCACCCCGATCAAACAAGAACAGGTTCCAGCATCGCCTCCATTTCTGGGGTAGTCCTTCGAAATTTTTCGCTCCGTTTGCTACTTTCGGTGTTAAAACGGGAAAGCAAGGAGAGGGAGATGTTGAAGCTGTCCCTGCTGTGGCCGCAACCCAAAACCACAATCCACCAACTCAACCATGTAGGGGTGCAAAACTCTGATCTCAACCACTAGGAACGGAAGTCATACCCAGTACCATGCGATCCGCTAACCTGGCGCCCACCAAACGAGCAGCCCAAACTCATCCTCTCGATGTGGGTGATCGTCGTCCTGACTGCCTCGACGTCGTGGCCTCATCTGGCTGGCGGTAAGTCGGAGGAGCTCCTTCCTCCGGAAGAGGTAGCGGGGGTGCCGTCGCAAGCGGCATCATCGAAAGTACTACCTGAGGGCATGCTGCCTGGAAATGCCCCGACTGTCCACACGAAAAGCATCGCCCCTGCCTATGGTCACACTGCTGCACCGCATGCGGTCCTCCGCAAATGACACACACATCCTGATACTGCTGCTGGTGCCTCGGCTGTGGGGGACCTCCTGATCTCCGTCTCCTATGAAATCCACGACCCTCAGACTGGGATGGTGGCGGCCCCGGGGGTCCCGATCTACTAGACTGTCCAAAATCAGGCGGCACTGGATGTCTCTCCCCGGAGCTGGTCCCTGGCGCTCGCTCCATCTCTGACATAACCACAAATCCTCGGTCAACCCACCGAGCATGCTCAATTGCCGCATCCAGAGTCGGCGCTCTACGCGAATGCACAAGGGGATAAATATCCGGATGCAACCCTCTCTCAAAAAGCTCAACCCTCTGGACCTCATCCCGGGCAACATGAGGCACACTGCTCAACAATTTCTGGAACTCCCGAATGTACTCATGAAGTGGTCGATCACCCTGCTGCAATCGTCGAAGATCCCCTTCTATTTTCTGCTTTGCACTATCAGGAAAATAGGCTCTGAGTAGCCAAGCACGAAATTCCGCCCACGTCAATAACTGTACTCCCGGTGGTCCCACTGGACGAACTCGATGCCTCCAAGTCTCGGCGTCCTTCTCCAAAAAGTGCGCCCCCAAATGTACCCGATGCTCTTCCTTGATGAAGAGGTTCTCAAACAATTTCTCCATGGCCGCAATCCAGTTCTCAACCTCCCGCGGCTCCGAACTCTGACCTGCGAACCGCGGGGGGTGAAACTTGCTGATAAAGGATAGTCGATCCATGAGCTCCCTCTGCTCTGTCTCCGTCAACGGAGGAATCTGTGACGAGGTCGAGGATGTCATATCCGGAGGTACTGATGGTGGTGCCACAGGAGGTGCCCTCTGCTCCAGCATGCGCATCATGCGCTCCATATTTTCCTCCTGGCGCCTGACCGCCACCTCCTGGCGCCGCAACGCCTCAGACATCTGGGCCACCTAAGCCCACAGCTCCTGCACCTCGCTCTGCCCGGCCTGCTCGGCCTCCTCACCCAAGGTCGAACGCCCACTCGTCGCTACACGACGTCTCGGCGGCATCGCAGGTAACTGAAACAAAAACGAATGTCAGGACATAACAACCATACGACCCAATCCAGCGAGAGTCTAAAATTTGTTATCCTTCCTAAAGTATTATGTTGTCTGCAGCCAACATAATCACTTTGAGAGAACAACATATCAAATCACTCATCCCAACCCGAGGGAGAGGTAAAAACTCAATCTGGACTCTCGCCAAAAGTCACGACTCTCACGTAGTCATCCTAATGTCCAACCACAAGCCTAGGGTTTCTAAGTCCTCAATGACCTAGATCCTAGGCTCTGATACCACTCTAATCTGTCACGCCCCGGGGTCGAAACTGCGACCCGGGCTCGCTAACAGATCCGCCATCTGTACGGAAACTGCCGTACAGACGAAGCGTCTAGCCTTCAAAAGACAAAACTACAGCTACACAGATATCAGAGCGAATAAAAAGCTGTACTATAAAATTTCACAACTACAATGTTGCAACAACACATAGCCTATCTCCCAAAATCAGATGATACAAATAAAAGTCCACCTATACAACATCTACAAATCCAGATGGGAGATAGCTAACAGGAAACATAACCAACTCCCACAATCCGGGATGGTACATCTACCTCTCTCTAAAGTAACAATGCTGGTAGGGAACTATCACGCGACTCCCTGTCCTCGGTCCGTCCAGTCAAGCCCAGCAGGAACGGAAGAAAGCCTCAGCAACCTGTCACCGACAGAGGGTGTGAGAACTACATCCTACAGTAGTTCTCAGTGGGTACCGTCTCCAAGAACCACGGTCTGCCCACTAAGCCTGCGACCCCTGGTGTATCAACCAGGGTGTCCAAACGGACAAACTCGATATCTCACACAGTGACCCCATGGTAGCTCGGCCAGGGGTATCAAGCGACCTCTAGTATATGAACTAGGCGCATCATCGCAGCCTCGTCAGGCTCGGTATCATCATCGCAGCCTCATCAGGCTCGGAATCATCAACGCACCCGGGGCATAGCTCGAGGGGTGCGACCCCACCGAACTCAAGTATCTCATCAGTAACACTGTCTCACAAGCGGCTCCTGCTGGCTATAGTCCTCGATCAAACAGATCGGTATCTCGATGCTCAAAGCACAACTCAGTCGGAGAACCCTCCACGACTCAATCTCACAACACTGACCCGCTCAACGAAAGTATCACACAGCGGGGACCACCGTCTCTCCCAACGGCTCCCACAAGAACACCCTACTGAACTCAACACACAACTCATGGCCGGAGATGCTCCACAGCCAGATCTACGAAGGGTCCGAAACCCCAGGAGACTAACACCTACGCCCCCAAGAAAGAGAACAGCCCTTAAAATCCAGATCACTCGAATCCGCTCGGGTGGATAAGTTTATAAGAAACCATGTCATTTATTTCAGAAAACCATTCAATCTGAGAGAAATCCATATTTTAATGATTTTTAGTCTTTTTAGGAAAACCCTTTGAAATCAAGTTTTATGCCCAAGCCTCGAAGAGCTAACGCCCTCGTCCTATCAAACAAGAACAGACTCAGGCGACTTTGCGAGGCTTGGAAGAAATCACTGCCTGACAAAAATCATGTATCCGTCCAAAAAAAGGTTCTGGGTTCAAGGTCCTGCTAACACACGTGCACCACGATCACAACAGGGTGGTGACTAGAAGAACAGCGGAAAGGAAAACCCCGGGACCACCGTTTACCTGAAACGGTTCCCCACGCACTAACACTGGCCTAACCCAGCCACCAGACCCCACTCGGCCCCCCGGCCCGAGTGCAACACCCGTCCCACAACACTCTGACCACTCAGCCCACTACCCGGGCGAGGAACACTATGTCCAGAAGGATATGCACGGTGTGGGATGTCTAAAACATAAAAGAACCTAGCCCAGATTAAGGTTCTCTATTGGTCTGGTCAAACACATGCACATATGACGGGGGTCCTAGTTAAGTTCCAAGAAAACACTTAAACTAGCATGCAATCCTATCACAATAGAATTAGAAGGAAGTCCGTAGACTTGGAGAGAAAAACCAACCCACCTTAGAATGCCACCAATTGCTTGTCGACACTTGCAATTGGGCTCAGCGGGACTTACCTTGCCTCCACGAGGTCCGCACGCAAAACGGAGCACGCTGCGTCCAACCACACGACCGCGCGCTCCGCGGATGTCCCGAAACAAGCCGGCGGGTCCACGTGACGGAAAAACCAACAACCGCCCCCGGCGGAAGCTAAAAACAGCACTACAAGCTGCCGGGAGCGAAGAAATCGCAAAATCAATCAAAACGGTCAAAACCGAGCATCCGACGGTGAAAAACAGCCTCCGTCGGCGAAAACAGCCTCCGTCAGCGAAAACCAGCGCCCGACGGCGAAAAACAGAACGCGGCGGCGAAAAACAGCTCCGTCGGCGAAAAACTAGCGCCCGACGGCGAAAACAGCTCCGTCGGCGAAAAAACTGCTCAAAACAGCTTGCGAAAATAGCTCGCGAAAACCCTGCGAAAACTGCGCAAAACTGCGCCGAAACCATGCGCGAAAAATGCGAAAACCGCTCACAAACTGCTCGCGAAAAATAGCGAAAACCAGCGCAAAAACTGCGCGAAAACAGTGAGCGAAAACTGCGAAAACCCTTCGCGAAGATGCCTCGAAAGTCGCACGAAAACCTGCGCGAAACTGCGCGAAATCTGCGCGAAAACGGCGCGCGAAAACTGCGAAAAACTGCTCGTGCACGCGCCCGCCAAGCCGCTGCCAGCCAAAACCGACCGCGCGGCGCCTCGCTGCGCCACGCGCGTCCGCCCGGCACGCGGCGCTGCGCGCTGCCAGCATAGGGCCCGCGGCACCGCGCACGGCCCGCCCGGCCCCGCGCGGTGCGCGCCCTGCACGCGGCCCGGCGGCACCGCGCGCGCCGAGCGCGCGGTCCGCGAGGCTGCGCGCGGCCCGCGCAGCACCCTGCGCGCTGCGCGCGTCCCGCGCAGGGCACGCGGCACCGCGCGCGGCCCGCAAGGGCACGCGGCACCGCGCGCGGCCCGCGCGGGCCCGCGCGGTGCGCGCCCTGCGCGCGGCCCTGCGGCACCGCGCGCACCATGCGCGCGGTCCGCAGGGTGCGTGCGGCCCGCGCAGCGCCCACGGTGCTGCGCGCGGCCCGCGCAGGGCCCGCGGCACCGCGCGCAGCCCGCTCGGGCCCGCGCGGTGCACGCTCTGCGCGCGGCGCTGTGGCACCGCGCTCGCCTTGCACGCGGTACGCAGGGTGCGCGCGGCCCGCACAGGGCCCGCGGCACTGCGCGCGACCCGCTCGGGCCCGCGGCACTGCGCGCGACCCGCTCGGGCCCGCGCAGTGCGCGCCCTGCGCGCGGCCCTGCGGCACCGCGCGCGCCATGCGCGCGGTCTGCAGGGCGCGCGCCCCCGCCGCGCGCGCACATGCGTGCGGCCAGCAGCGCCCACGCGGCGCTGCACCAGGGCGCAGCGCCCTGGTGCAGCCCGCGCACACAGGTGGCCTGCAGGGTGCTGCCAGCCCTGCAGCACCCATGCGGCAGCTGCCACACGCGCAGCAGCCGCGCCGGCCGCGCGTGCGCCATTGCGCGTGCGCGCGGCTCCCACGGCTGCGACCCCCGCGCAAAAGAAAAGAAAAGAAAACTCCAATAAATCCGGAAAAAATCCCAAAAATCCAAATTCCTCATTAAAACCAAAATAAAACACAATTAACAAAACCAAACTCCAATAAGCAAAAATCTGCATTTTTGCTTACCTCGACGGCGCTCGCCGCACGCCCACGAGCTCCTCGCGGCCTCCAACGGCGAGTCCAAAAATCCAAGAATGCCTCGAAACCCCTTTCCTTCCTCTTCTTCTTCTTCATTTTCCTCTCTTTTCTTTTCCTTTCTTTCTTTCTTCCTTTTCTTTCTTTCTCTGCTGCAGAGGGAGGGTTGGAGCCTTTATATAAAGCAAAAGCTTTATTTAATTAATTAACTAATTAATTAATTCCAAAAATCCAACTCCAACTCACTTTTTGCCTTCGGGCTCTCCGCCGCTGCCCGGAACCTCCCGAACTCCGCTGTAAATCGAAAATACACGTGTCCACAGCTTTTTCTCTTCAAAAAGCTCATCCGTTGAGTCGGGGTGCTCAAATCAATTACCGGCTCCAAAATTGCCAGTTCCGACTCACTTTTTGCCTCTGGACCCTCCGCGTCAGTCCGAAACCTCCCGAACCTCGCTGTAAATCGAAAATACACGTTTCCACAGCTTTTTCTCTTCAAAAAGCTCATCCGTTGAGTCGGGGTGCTCAAATCAATTACCGGCTCCAAAATTGCCAGTTCCGACTCACTTTTTGCCTCCGGACCCTCCGCGTCAGTCCGGAACCTCCCGAACCTCGCTGTAAATCAAAAATACACGTGTCCACAGCTTTTTCTCTTCAAAAAGCTCATCCGTTGAGTCGGGGTGCTCAAATCAATTACCGGCTCCAAAATTGCCAGTTCTGACTCACTTTTTGCCTCCGGGTCCTCCGCGTCAGTCCGGAACCTCCCGAACCTCGCTGTAATCTGAAAATACATGTGTTCCAAGTGTTCCTGAATTTCCGGCACTCCACGGTGAAGTCGGAAATTTCCAATCTCATCCTCAATCGGCCAACAAAGCCCGGAAAAACCCCGAATCGAGCTGGAGCTTCCGCGTTGATCCGAATCAACCCGGCATCAACTGTAAACTCAGATGCAACATGCCCAAGGCAACTCTCTTCTCCAAGCCATCTGTGTGGTCGGCGCGCTATCCAAAGACCCGGTACTCTACATTAAGCATGTGGTAAAAGCAGAAATTAAATTGGCATAATAAAACTTAAGTTCCAAGGTTGTCGAGCTCTAGGGTGTGTTTTATGGCCCAAGGTTGGTTCTGGGCTGTTTGCGAAGTCGCAACAGTGAGTTCTTGACTAATTTGGGGTCACTAGACGCGATGCTCGCGTTAGATTTGGGTTTCGATGATCCGGAGAAACAAAAAATAATTTTGGCTAGGTTGGAAGAATATTTTATGGCCCGAAGTTTTCCTCGGGTCCCGTGCTGCCGTAAATTGGTGAGCACGGTGTTCAGCAAGATAAATGTCACCTGCTGGAAGTGACGGTTCGTTAAAATGAATTTCCAGTAAAAAGAACGAGCGAAAACAGTGCTAAAAAGGGTTAAGTTGACTTGAAATAAGTTAGAGTTAAAATCGATCCCTGATCAATATGTTTGATTCAGGTCTGCCCAGTTTGCATCTGGTTCTGAGCGTACAGTTGGTTCAGTTTAGCCGCCTGCGTTATATCAGGTGGGTTATCTTCGGTCCGGGTTTTATCAGTTCGGCCCTCTGGGGTGCGATACTGGTTGGACCCCTGTTTTTGGTAGCTTAACTTAATCTCTTTGAGCCTGCTTTTCTTTGATTATATTATATCTGCTATCTGCCTGATCTATGCCTGTTATCTGTTCTATTCTGCCTTACATGATTGTTCATAGTACCTCTAGCATTTATACTTTTACTTGGACCCTTCCATGGTTGATTGGTGAGCCTGTTTGTCCTGCTGATCAAATGATACACTGCTGAGCACATAGATTTACTTAACTGATATTTTACCCAACTTCGTAGGGTCGCCGGAGTCTGTTCTTGTTTGATAGGATAAAGGCACTGCACTACGAGGTTTGGATCGAAAACCAAAGCTTCGTAGTGTCGCCTGAGTCTGTTCTTGTTTGATAGGACGAGGGCAACGCTCTTCGAGGTTTGGACTTTTCAAAACAGTTTTCTTAAAAATATGTGTTTAAGTTTTGTATCATTTGGTTGGTTTGTGAGGTAGAGTTGAGTTTATCTGTGAGCTTCTGTTGAGAGAAATTTGCCTTGATCTTGCATATGAGTTGAGATTTATTGTTTAGTTGCTGAGTGTTCCTGCATGAGTGTTGAGATTCAGTTGATCTTGTCATTGCATCCCAGCGGGGATTTCCCCAGCTTGTAGCCGATTACCCGGTCAGTGGACCGCCAGTTTGAGCATTTGCATATGATTCGCCCGCACCGTTGTTCTTCACGTACACCAGCGGACTGATCCCCCGTAGCGGTGTACTTTACCGGTAAAGTGGTTAGCAGTTGCAACCCTTGACCCTCAGTGGAGGGAATGTCAACCAGGTGGTGCCAGGTGGGCAGCCTTGCCTGAGGTCTTGTGAAGGCCAATATGGTAGCTTGTGATTGGGTCTTGGTGTTTTCATTTATATGATGCATGTGTTGTTAAGTTACTTTAACATACTTCCTTGATTCTTTGATCTGGCTTCTAGTTATCTACCGTATATGATTCTTTGTGATGCCTTTGATTATAGTTTCATTGTTATCTTGCTGATTGTCCTAACTCCTTGATGCGCTGATTGTCCTGATACATGTTTGTCCTGTTTTAAATTCTGCTAAAATTGTCTCCTATGCTTGTACCCAGTTTATAAGTTTTGCTTTCTTTACAGCACCAGTTATATATCTGCTTTTCCCTAACCCATGGTCTATTACTATCCTCTAGCATTGTATACCAGTAGGTACGATCTGCTATTTCTCGGCTCGTCGTGCCCACTGGGATACACTCCGGTGTGTCTCACACCCTCGGGTGACTGTTTTTCAGGTCGAGCGGGTGTTGAGATGTCGGGACGAGTTGGTGAGATCACGAGATAGAGCTTGACCCTGGACAGCCGATAGCCAAGCATTTAGTTATTTCATATAACAAGGAAAATGTAATAAGTTGTGGTAATTGTGTAATTTAATATTTGTGTTATATTAGTGGTACGTAGATAGTACTCTGATTGATTGCCAAGCTAGCCGTGCATATATAGAAAATGCTCAATCCCCAGTGGGATTGGGACTCTTCTATATATGTGGCAGTCTGTTGCGCCCTGGCTGATTTTAAACTCTGATTTAAAAAAAAAAAAAAAAAAAAAAAAAAAAATTTACACGCTGGTTTTTAAACTCGGGGCGTGACACCAGGCTCAGCAGGCTATAATCCACGATCAAACAGATCGGTATCACGAGCTCAAAAGCACAACTCGGTCGGAGAAAGACTCCACGACTCGATCAGGAAATGCCAACACGATCTCAAAGCTATGTCAGAGAAACCTCGACGACTCAATCTGATAATGCATAACCCATGGCTAAGTCGGGAAACCTCCACGACTCCATCTGCCAAAACCCCCAAAACTCCCGAAGCTAAGTGGGAGAACCATCTCCACCACTAAATCAGATCACAACCCATGAACTAGAGTAAACCAATCAGGAAAATAAATTCTCAAAATCTCACATGGGAGGTCTGAAAATTCTGATCGACTGCCACCTACAACTCTATCAAACAAGAACAGGCTGCAGGCATAGCCGCCCATAGCTTCCGCCCCCGAACTGGAAAAATGCTAAACTATCTCATGACACTAGGAAGTCATCTCACAATGCTATAAAAATCTACTCAGCCCTCGGCACGAGTATACATGCACCTCGAACTATCTGGACCATTCATAATACTCTAAATATTTTAAAAAAACCTTTAAAATATGAGTTTCACTTAAAACCGGTTACAAAAATTATTATGAAGGTCCAGATAGGTCCCGAATCTCAAGAATATATGATGTCTAGTGTCGAAAGGTCTCTAGATCATGCAAAAAAATAACAGGGGCTCAGGAAAATATTTCTATAATCTTCTAGGCAACTATCAGATTTAATTATAGAGGAAAAACATAATAAACATTATCAAAATGCATTTAGGAGCATTAAAGGGCATTCCATAAATTTTGGAGAAATTCCAACCCACCTGGAACGCATTCCGTAGGCAACGCTGAAGTTGGTGTAGAGCTGAAACCTCGAACTGATGAAACTCCGAAAAACGCACCGCGTGCGCACACTGCCGCGTACTTGGAAAAATTCCTGGGAGCTCAAATAAATTCCAACATCAATTAAAAAAAAGCTCCAAGTATCGACAACACACCTAAAATTCTTGCTCACACAATCCCCAATTACTTAAGTCCACTTTCACATACACACAATTATACACTTACCAATCCACCTCTCCAAACATTAAGCCCTTATACACCACTATCCACAAAAGCCACAAGTCCATCACAAAATGAAAGCTCATCTCCATAAATCATTTAAATCCACCCACAATACATACACATATTACTCACCAATCCATTAGTACAAACCAAACTCACAACACTCTCAAATACACACACAGCACTATCTAGAAATTATGCTCTCATAATACAATTTACCAAAAAAATCCACAATCCATTCTCTACAAGCTCCAAATTCACACAAAGCTCACAGCTTACACAAAAGGATCCTCATCATCATCATCATCATCATCATCATCATCATAATTATCATCATCATCATCATCATAATTATCATGATCATCATCATCATCAGCTCCAACCCCCGCACGACTCCAAGCTGCAAAAACCTCTACAAGCCGCCGCGCACAACAGAGCTGCAGAACCAAAAACAAAAAGGGAGGAAAAAGGGGACCGCATTAGCTCGGTCAACAAAAACGAGTCGCAAGCTCAACGGGCAAAACCAGCCCTCCGCTCGCCCGCCGACCGCTCGCAGCGGCCGCACGCGCCGCTGCCGCAGGCCGCGCGGCGCCCGCGCGCTGCTGCTAGCCACAGCCCGCGCGCTGCCGCCGCTGCAGCTGCTGGCGCTGCAGCAGATGCCGCGCGGTGCTGCGGCTGCAGCCGCCAGCCGCCAGCCACGCTGCCCGCGCGGCGCAGGGGCCCGCCGCGCGAGGCCCTGGCCTGCCTCGCGCGGCCCATGCGCGCTCACAGCGGCGCCCGCGCGCAGTGCGGCGCCCGCAGCGCGCGCCCGCGCGCTGTGCGGCGCCCGCCTGTGCGCGCCCGCGCGCACCTGCCGCGAGCGCAGCGCCGCTGCATGCTGCGCGCGGCGCCAATGGGCGCCCGCGCAGCATCAGCATCGGCCGCGCGCACCCGCTGCGCGCGCCCCTGACGAGCACGCAGCGCCGCTGCATGCTGCGCGCGGCGCCAATGGGCGCCCGCGCAGCATCAGCACCGGCCGCGTGCGGCGCATATGCGCGCCCGCGCAGCTCCTGCTGCGGCCACCCAAAAACCTGTGGACAGCAGTCCACACCAAAAAAAAGCCAAAACTAAAAGAAAAACAAAACTCAAGAATCCAAGCTTCCTTCAAAAAAAAACTGCACATACCATTGTCGGAAGCTCGTCGCGTGCGCGCTCTGCTCGCCCCACGCCGACAGCAGGAAGTTGCACCAACAAAGCTCAACCAATCCCTTCTCTATCCCCTCTTCTCATCTTCTCCATCTTCTTTCTTTCTCTCATTCTCTCCTTCCTCTGTTTTTCCCCATTTCCTCTGCTTCAGAGAGGAGGAAGAAGGAGTGAGGTGGCGTTGCTAATTAGCAAAAGGCTAATTAAAGGGGAGGTGGGGGTGGTTGGGAGCATTAAATACACCCAAGGAAAAAATATCCAACTCACTCTTATCCACTCCCTTAACCAAAACATAACACTAACCCTTTTCTTTCCTTCAAACCTCCCAGACCCAAAACCCCAAAATGCCACAAATTAATTAACAAAATTAATTAAATAATCCATAAAGCCCCTAACAACTCACTTTTTTCCTTCGAGGCCTCGGTCTCCGTCCGGAACCTCCCGAATTCCGCTGTAATCTGAAAATACACATGCTCAAAGCTTTTTCTCCTCAAAAAGCTCAACCGTGGAGTCGGTGTGCTCAAACCAAAAACCGGCTCCAAAACTGTCAGTTCCAACTCACTTTTTGACCTCGGGTCCTCCGCGTCAGTCCGGAACCTCCTGAACTCCGCTGTAAACATAAAATACACCTGTTCCAAGTGTTTCCCAATTTTTCTGCACACCACGGTGGAGTCGGTGCTTCCCAAACCAGTCCTCTATCACGTACAATGCCCGGAAAACTCCGAATCAAGCTCGGGCTTCCGCGTAGACCCAATTGAACCCGAACTTATCTGTAATCCAACATGGAACACGCTCGAGGCGATTTATCTACACCACGCCATCTCACGAGGTCGGTGCGCTATCCGAAATCCCGGTATTCTACAAAAATCACTCCCAAGAGACAACTCAACCAAAGCGACCCGAAACACATCCACACAAACACCTGCACCGAGAAGGGGCCCTAACAAGCAGGGGTTCACACTCGGTCGCCCTCAAAACTCAACCACCCAAGTGGATTGCTCAGCCGCAGCCTCTCATCAAAAGGGATCCTCTGGGACACAAACTCAAACCCTGTACACCAGAATGGCCCCACACAGCGCCAGCTATAGAATCGTAAAACTCAACCCCAAAAGCTCTTATGCTCCAGGTATCCGCCACCACAGTGGCTCTGTCGGGGTGATATTGGATGCTCAACAAAATCCAATGGTAGCTCTACAGCCACTATGGGAGGTATCACTATAACTAGCAAATCCATCTCTCACCACTGACTAGGTTAAAAATCGGCGCTGGTACCAATCTCATCATCCGCTCGTCAAGCTCTGCTGGCACCATCCAGTCCAAAAGCTCCTCACCCCAACAATAACCGTCGATCTCGGCCAGTCTTAAATAGCATCCATTTTGGCCGGATTTCCACCGCCGCCCCTACGGCTAGAATATGTAATCCAGGAAGATGTGCTCTCAAAGCTAAACTCGTACCACAACGACTTGGTATAGAGCTTCTTCCCCACAGACCTGTCACATCATCTACAAATACTTCACAAGCTCTAAATCACTCAGGGAGGGGTAAAACCAAAATATCCCTGGAGAATGCCACTATCAAACCGATCAAGTCCAACTGAAACACAGAATTCTTCAATCTTAACGGCAACAGGGCATTAGTCATTCCATTGGCCTCACTGTACTCATAATGCCCCTATCATGTCCTGAACCCCATCTAGACAAAGTCCTCGGCTGCCTAATTCCAAGTAGGTACTCGCGTCATACAATAACTGCCGAAATATAGCTCCATCAAAAGGTCCTAAATAATACCTGGACCTGCCTGGGCTCCAATCCCAAAGGGCTCTCACCGTCGTGTATCAACGACGCGGCACTAGGTCAAACAAACCTTCTATCCATCAAATCCACGCACCTATGACATCAACTCCCGCAGCTCTAAAGGCGATATCCAATGAGGTGGTACAGATGTGGGCGCGGTTTCCAGAACCACGTCAATCGCAATCTTAATCCCCCTATCTGGCGGCATAATCATCGGCTCAGGTGAACTCACACCCAGAATTTCGTGGGCAATAGGGATATCCTTAAGTTCCGTTGCCGCCGTAGGCACCTCTCACACTGTCGCTGTAACCTGTGTGCTCTAACAGTCTCAATAAACAAGCCTTCTATTGTCTGCCTCGCAGAAAATCAAAGTCCTTTCTCTCAGCAGTCAAACATCCTGTGGCACTATGCCAACTAGTCCCGAGCACTGGGTCAAACACCAAATTACCACAAATACCAATAAGTCTGCCGACATAACTCACGGCCTCTACTGCACTGGACATGATCCACAACCTTCCCCACCTGCACAATACCAACAGCAACCTGTACCTCAAGTGCATGTGGTAACGACTCTACCTCTAGTCCGTGCAGGAATGCAACATGCCTAACTCCGACTGCTGGGATGAAATCACACCTGCGACAGCTCAATCCACAACCGTGGCGTCCTCCATCCAGGCGGCACAGATTCATCCACTCGATGCGAGTGGCCGTCGCTCAGCCTGCCGAAAAATCTAGACCAATCACAAAGGGAGCACGACCTCTGTCCATGCTCACACTGAGGTGACGAATGTGGTCTCTCGCAGACAGCCAATCCACGCTACCGCTGTGCCACCCTGATGAAGAGGCTATTGCTGCTATCGGGGTCTACCCGACCTCTGACGTCTCAGAGCTCCACTATACCGGGGAAAATCAGGAGTGCCACTGCCGGCCAATCTGTCCTCCATCATCTGGCATCAAGCGCCTCTATCCAGAACTCGCCTCTGGCAGCAGATCCCCATCCAAAAGGACTGCAACGCCAGCTCCATACTCACTGCCTCCACTATCGAAGTACCCCAAGATCCAAAAACTGCAAAAGAGGGACCGAATAAACGGAAGGGTATCCTGGCGCAATCCACTCTCAGTCACAGATATCCTATGCGCCTCGTCCCTCAACTCATAAAGCGCGCAGTTCGACAACTGCGTAAACCCCTTTGACACAGGGAGGCTCTCAAGTAGTCTTTCCATCACCACCAACCACGATTCTACCCCAAGAGGCTCCAAACTTAATCCTATGAATCGGGGTGGTTTATCTGCCGAAACTGGCTCAACTGATCATTGGTGTTCCATAGCTCATCAGCTGTCAATTATCCACCCTGCCTCAGCGCCTCGGCACTAAACATCGGCACAGAGGGGGCTACTCACTCCATCGGTACCACAGAAATCCCCGCCCCTAAGGATACTGCAACCGGGTGGTCTTAGAAGGAAGCACTGTCGAGCTACCCGCTGCTCCGACAACGGTGTCACAAAACCAGATGCTCACTCACTTTGCCGCTGATAAGCCTCTGACAATCCTATCATCTGGGTCCGGAGCTCTCTGACTCCAATCTGCTATTCGGCCCGAAACAACTAGCTCAGACCCAACTGCTACACCAAAGTGCACCCGGGTCAGGGCCCAAAGTCGGGGAGACACCGCTCGCCACGACAAACCGCAATTCGGCACACCCCAAACACTCGACCCAATCTAGCGAAAGTCAAAGACATCCCTCTATTTCTGTAACCTTATGTTGTCTGCAGCCAACATAACTGTCCCACAGAAATAGAATATGTCGATCCCTCTTCACTCACAGGAAGAGTCAAACAAATAAATCGCCGACTTTCGCAAAATGTCGCGTCCCTCGCGCCCTATCATCCTAGGGTCCGCCAAAAGCCTAGGGTTTTCCTAAATCCCAACTGACCTATCCCTAAGCTCTGATACCAACTTATCTGTCACGCCCCGGGTGTAAACCAGAACCCGGGCCCGTCTCCAGATCCGCTGTGCACATGGTATTTCCCGTGTACACGAAGCGTCAACAACCTGCTCAGATATGAAAGATATAATAAAAGAGCAATAAAAACAGAGCTGAACTAAAGCTAATACATCTCAGACTGAAGCTGGAAATAAAATACAATACATCTGTATAAATGATACATCAGTCTCTCCCAGCTCACAAATAATAAATACAACCTGCTGGCAAAAGCCAGTCCCAAAAGTGAAAGAACAACCGTCTGAGGAAAACATGGGTACACCAACAGTCCAGCTAACACGCTCATCCTGCCTCGAGATCTATCTACCTAGCCGTCCTCTCTCCTCGACCCGCCACTGAAAGCCCAGTAGCACCCGCAGAAGACACTGCAAAACAAGGGAGAAGAAAAGGAGAAAGTAGAATGGGGGTGAGAACTACTAGTAAACCAGTAGCCTCCCCCAATGGGTAAAACCTCAAACTCTGACACTCCCACTAGGTCTACTAGAGGCAAAAGAAATAAAGGTGGTATGCTATGAGTATGACTACTGATGAAAAGCTACCACTAGTAAGCCTCTAAATACTGAGCTAAAAGAATAGCTGAATGTATGCATCAGAAATTAAATGCCTGCCTGAATAACCCAATCCGACCACCAGTAGACACTGGTACTGCCTGCTCTGACTGCCGCAACGGGTATGCCAGCCTATGCATAACACCGAAGCAAAGGAGTCTCAAGGACTCAAAGTCTGTCTGACGCACACTCCGGAGTGGCACTCGAGGGGAGCGACCCACACGAGTAAAGTAAGTAACCACAAGTAACCTGATGTAGCAGGACTGGATCGTGACTCAGATCAAGCGGGAAAAACCCTCCACAAAAGATAGCCCGATCCCCCTCTCCCAACCTGATGCAATAGTAAAACCCGGTCAACCACCCAAAGTTCGTGGTTGCCGCAATACCCTACCATAAAGCCCAGCATGTCCCAAAACCCAAGAACCTGACTACACTATCCCAAACCCCCTGCTTGCGCACGAGCTACAAATACCCTGAGCCTCAAATGAAAGGAGAAAAGAATAATAAAAAAGTTTCTCCTATGTCAATTCCAGCATGATAGTGTAGCAGAAAAAGGTGGCCTATCTAGGTGACCATACAAGCATGCAAATGTCCCAAGATGATATAAAATAAAACAGGTGTCGATATCCTTTATAATGTTAGAGCATGGAGACAATAGTATGAGAATGGTAAATATGAGATAGCCTGTGCCTGCCTATGTCACCTACCCAAAGCCCACAAATTATTAATTAGCCTTATCTTTTAAATATGATGTTACAGCTCTACAATCATAATCCCCAATCAAGCAAGTACTCAAATGCCATTTTAGTCTCGATTAAGCCTGCCATTGCCTCACATAAAGTGCATTTAGCCTTTTTTAATCACAGAAGCTACTCAAATGCCTAGCGGGTAATCAAAACAAGGGGTTCACAACAACACCCATAATCACAATCATGTCCCACATCCGACATCCGGTCAACCGCCTACTATCCGCGGTAGCCGTAATACCCCAGAAGCTAAAATCCAGGCCCTGGCTACACTATGCCAATCCCTGCTCAAACCCGAGCAACAAATAGCCGCCTGCCTAAGGAATAGGGGGAGAAGGAATAATAGGGTTTCTCCTAAATCAAGTCCCAACACATAGTGTAGCGACAAGAAATGGTCTGACTAGATATCCATAAAAGCAAGCCTATCTCCTCATGAAAGATAGAAGGGTGAGTGATGAAAAGTGGTTCCACATGTGTATCAATTAATAGTTCCACCTGGGTATAATCATCATGCTAAATCATAATCCAACTGCACATGCCTATAATCTGCTAATCACCCTCACATAAACCATCCACCCCTGCCTGTCCAGAAGATCCTCAAGTGGAACCCTCCCACAAGACGTTTCATAATATCCCAACATGAAAATACCTCCCCCATGCACAGTTAAATGCCAATATGATGTCCATGTAAGCATGTACAAGTTCCAACCACTAACAAGTTCCTCTACAGTGTTTTCCACAGGATAGGCTCATAATTATTTTAGTTAAGTATGCATGTCCATTAGGTGACCATTCAGTATGTCCAACAGAGAGGATCTCTCTAATATTCCTAGTGGGTACATCAGAAAAGAGGGATATAACAACCACCCACCTGGAAAAGCGCAATCCACGTCTCGAAAGTGTCCTCACCCAATAAAAGATCACCTGCCGCGATAACTGCAAAAATGTAAACAGGGGTGCCCAAATTACACACAATAATCCAAATTACCCGATGTCCCAAATCAGTCCCAAAAATGCACTGTTTTTACCTGCGAAATGAACTCAGAAAAATTTGAGAAAATAACTGCTACGTTCGTCGCGTCGAGCCGGTCAAAACGAGTACTTGCACGTCAAAATCCGACACCTGTAGGCCAAGATACAAAATCGGCAAGGTGCACCACTCAAAAGAATTCTGTACCAAAAACTGTAGCACTGTTTACAGGGAAAAGGGATTTTTCACCTCCAATAAAAACTCAGAAAAATCCAATAAAAATACGATCATGTTCGTCGTGATGTGTAGATGCAAAACGCCTATTGGAACGTCTCAATCCGATGCCCGGTTGCGGAGATATCACCAAAATACCACGGTGCTGTCCAAATACTCAGCAATAGAAAATGGGTCAAAGAGAAGCTCGAAAAACTCCAAGAAGATCTTAGAAATAGGGGAAGCTCAAAACAAGATAGTTGAAGCCCTACCTGTCGTGAAGCTAACGGCGCAAAAATCACAGAAAAAGAACCTCGAGGTAGGCCGGGGGAGCTCGTGCACCGAAAAGCGACGGAAAAGAACACCGAAGAAGAAACATCGCGCCGCGCCGGTAAAATCAAAATCTCGAAATCCGTGCCGTCGAAAAATCCGAAACTTGACGGGTGTAATCCTCACTTCAAGGAGAAGAATTCTTCTTCTCAACTCCCTTCGAGCAGAGGGCTCGAAGGGGTCAAAAACCTCCTCCCAAAAGCCCTCGGGTTGCCACTTAAGGGAAAACCAGAAAATCTTTTCGGAAAATTACCTCTGTGTCCCGCCGAACAGGAAACACCAAAACGGGCCGCTCACGGTGCGCCACGTGGCACCCACACAGCAAACACCAATCCTGGCCACTCACCGCGCGACACGTGGCCTCCTCTTCCGGCGCGCCCGCGCCTCGGGAATCGCGCCCACGTGCGCGCTGCCGCGCCCATACCGTGCACGCAAACCGAGGTAACCACCTCCTGCACCGTGGACCGGGTCCACAACACCAACGAATAAAAAGCTGCCACGCGTCCCACTGTCGGTCCACCGTGCACCCGAAAAATTCCGTGGACCGCGCCGCCTGAACCATCCAACCACAACCCGCCACGTGGCACCGCCCTGGTGCACGCCCGCCGCGTGGACCGCGCACCTGCCCGCGCCCATGCGCGCCTGCCCGCGGCCGCGCACCGCCTGCCCGAGCCCGCGCCGCCGCCTTCCGCCGCTGCCCGCCGGCGCCGGCGATCGCCGGGAACACTGTTCCGGCGGTGCACAGTAAAAATTACTGTAGCAAGCTCCGAAAAATACAAGTAAATAGCCCATCTTGACCGTTTTCGCGCGCTGATTCCAAATCCGGCGTCCATTTTGCCAAATTCCAATCCTATAAATTGCCGGAGGCTCCCGAAAAGGTATTTTAAACCCGAATTTCGTGCTGAGCCTAAATTTGACATTCATTCTGCGCGTAAACTCCTCTAAACATCCGACGGGGTCCCCCGATTACCCACGTGATCCATTTTAAGCCACGAGTCCATCACTTGTGTCCAAATTGGCGCACAAACACCGCCGACATGCCACGTAGGTTTCCAGAAACTGCTGGTCACACTGTGGAAGCCCTGCAAAGATCCGGGTCACCACAGTCATTGTCGCGGCCGGTTGTTGCTGCGTCAACTGCCGCACGTGGTCCATGAGGGTCACCAGTTGCCCTGCCATTTCCCGCAGCGGTTGCCGCAGGAGCTGGTTCTCCGCGGCCGTCGGCGCCGTCGCATCTGCCCCCGTGTCCCCGGCCGATGATCTAGTTCGGGCCAAACTCTATGTACAACACACAATACAAAAGTCAGCTCTAGACTTCGCTAGTAGCAGTCAACCGCCAATCGAGAGAAAAGGGCCTGTACCACCCCCCCCTCCGATCACTCGCGTTCTACTCTCCTATGCCCTACCCATTTCATTCCCTTGTAGCCAAGTGAGGTATCTCCGTGGATGTCGGGCACTGAACTGTTGTGATTAAAGAATGTCTCTGATACCATCTTAATCTGTCACGCCCCGGGGGTTTCATTCAGCGGAAACAGTCAACGAAGAAGTTTCGTTTTGCGTATAAAATTTTATTTGAAATTCCTTCCTCCCCGGTGCGTGCCTAGACCCGCCGCATATACAGAATCACCCTGCAAACGGACAGAGTCTCCTCTGTATATGCACGGCGTCGCGGCTAATACAACATGCAATCATAGCAGTTTATTCAATCACAACAGTTCACAACACTTACACATACACAATAGAACAGTTCTCAAGGCCGACCAATTTGAAAGGATAAATCCACAGTTTTAAAAGCGGAGCCCACCCGGCATCCCGATTTTATAAAATAGTTTCGAAAACCATAAATCCACAGAGTTTTTAAAATAGTGCCCACACGACACTCAGGTTTTGAAATCCGTTTTCTAAAATCCATAAGTCCACAAGATTTTGAAAACGGTGCCCACACGACACCCAAGTTTTGAAAACGATTTCACAATTCCTTTTTCTTTTTCTTATTTTTTTTTTGAAAAACGGCTGAACAGAGAAAAGAAATAACTCAGCATCCACATAACTAGAGAGAGAAAATATCGACATCCACACCGACCCCACGAGGGTATCGAGAACCACACAATAGTCTACAAGTAGTAGATGAAATGCGAAAGAAAGGTGAAAAAATACAGTCTGAGGTCTCAGTGGACCCGAAAGCTCCTGACACGGCCTCACCGTCGCCTAGCTCTCACCCCTGAAGGAACCTGTCACGGAGTGGGAAGTCAGCGACCCGATAATACTAATCATAAAGCAGAAAAAAATAGTAAAGCCAACCGTAAGACTATCCGGAGCAACCGCCCTCCCAAGAGGGAAAAATAAAGCACGAACACCTGCAAAACCTGACCACCCTCCCAAGAGGGAAAGTAAACCACGAACACCTGCAAGACCCAACCACCCTCCCAAGAGGGAAAGTAAACCACGAACACCTGCAAAACCTGACCACGTCGAGCATCTACGTCGACGGGTCGCACCGCTCACAAAGAGCCATGAACACCTCTAACACCTGACCACGTCGAGCATCTACGTCGACGGGTCACACCGCTCACAAAGAGCCACGAACACCTCTAACACCTGACCACGTCGAGCATCTACGTCGACGGGTCGCACCGCTCGCAGCTTGGCACCTCAAAACCCAACAACTACGGGGGCCCCACTACGTCACCTCGTGGGTTTACACGGGTCATAGACCACTTTTCCGGAAAAGCGCACCCTTTGCGGTGGCCAAACCGCGGGTGCGCGTGCTGCAGCCTCGAGCATAGTAACTAAGAATACCGTACATAATCAAGTAGCGAGAATCATAGAGACTATCAACCACATATAATCAAATAACGAGAATCATAATGACTATCAACCACATATAATCAAATAACGAGAACCATCATGACTATCAACCACATATAATCATATAACGAGAACCATAATAACTGTCCACAATATCGCAGTTAAACGCACAAATAGAGTTAATCACAAGTGTCGGAAATGCCATGCTAAGTCTCCAAATAAAACCCACAAAATGGTAAACATGAAAATAGCGATAGTGCACATAAAGGGATTCTAAGAGTGTACCCACCTGAAACGCGAAGAAGAAGGTGTGCGGAAAACTCCAGTTAAAACACTCCCACCTTGTGCCCGAAAAGAACTACAGTAAGAAAGTAAAGTTAAAAACATCGTCGCGATCAAAAACACCAAATAACCGGGCGAAACAGGCCAAAAACGGAGCTTCTGGATCCTTTTCTGAATACTGGTGCAGGAAACTAGGCGTGGATCGGGTCCACGACAGCAGGCGGCCGCGGCGCGGGCCGGGAGCACACTGCAGCGGTGGACCACTGCTGTAGGGCCCCAGAACCCCATGCAGCTTTTTCCCGTGAATCCACTGTGTATACACCTGTTGATGGTGTATTTGGCCCATAGTGCATCAAAGGGATGCCACAGATGGACCCTGTGAGCTGTTGGTTGTTGTGTTGGCCTTCGGCTGCTTTTGCCGGATTTTAGAAAAGGTTTTAGGCCAAACACAGGTTGGATTTGGATTCAGCGCGGAAAAACGCTTGAAAATGGCTTTTTGTTTGCTAAATTCTGAGTCCGGATGCCCAAAAACGGACTCCCGGAAAATTTATTGGATTTCTGGTGCATGGGGGAGCCGTGGACCGGCGGGGGTGCCAAGTGGCGCCACCGGATTGGCCGGCGCACGCGGCTGGGCCCACGGAAGGCTTGGGTAGTATCCGGGGTGCACCGTTGGGGGCGTGGACCGGCGGGTGTACACATGGCAGCGCGTGATTGGGCGGCCCACGTGCGCTCGGTCCACGAGAGCGCGCGGGGAGCCGTGGACCGGGGCGCGCCACGTGGCAGCCCCGGATTGGCGGGTCCGTAGGCGCGCGGTCCACGCACACGTGGGGGCAGGCGCGGGGGCGGTTGGTCGTACGGGCGGGCAGGTGGGGCAGGTGGGCAGCGCCACGTGGCGCCCGCTGGTTCGCGGGCGCCACCCACCGCGTTGACCGCGGGCGGGGACGCGTGGCGGCTGTGGGCGCGGCTTGCACGGCTGCCGCCTGTTCGGCGACACGTGGCGGGCCCCGAGGCGGGTCAGACGAAGCAGCGGATCCCGTCCGACTGCGCGAAGAGGGCCGGGCCGCACTGTGCGCGCCCGAAACCGGCAGGCCGGGCCGCACTGTGCGCGCCCGAAATCGCGCGGGCCGGGCCGGGTCGCACTGTGCGCGCCCGAAACTTGGGACAAAATGGGAATTTTCCCATTTGTTCCTCCAGCACTATAAATACCTGCCCGAGCCTTCTTCTTTGCCTTTTTTTCTCTCAGCCCACACACCTTCTGCCCGAGCACCCTGAAGATGAAATTTTCCTCTCTTAATGCCTGATCA
The DNA here is from genome assembly GCA_029204045.2 of Tillandsia leiboldiana. NCBI lineage: Eukaryota > Viridiplantae > Streptophyta > Magnoliopsida > Poales > Bromeliaceae > Tillandsia > Tillandsia leiboldiana. The sequence continues at coordinate 38,802 of JAQNDB010000038.1, read as the reverse complement.
TCCTGCAAAGTTTCAGAATTTTTGGTGCACGCATCCCGAGGTTCTGGTTTTTATGGCGCAGTGCGACGTTGCTTTTCTTGGGTTCTTCTTCGTCACAGCGGCAGTGTGAAGGCTTCCCTGGGCTACCCCGACACTCGTTTTTGACGATTCTTGCGCCGACAGTCTCCTAACAGGTAGGGCTTCAACTTTCTTTTTGATCGCGCAGTCTCATTTTGACTCCTTGGCACGGATCCCGAGGCATTAATGTGACAACTTTTTCTGTGAGGATTGTGAGGACAGCATCGGAGTATTTTGGCCGTATCTTCGCGCACGAGTGTCAGACGGAAACGTGCTTGTACAACTTTTTCATCTACGGATCGCAAGGAACGCGCTCGTATTTTTCTTGGAATTTCCAGAGATTTATTTCGATGTGAAATTCCCTGTGTTCTCTGTGAACAGTGTATAGTCTTTTTACAGTTTTGTTGTTTGAGGGTACCACCTTGCCGAATTTTTATCTTGACTTACCGAACTCAGATTTGGGCGTACAAATAGCCGTTTCGAAGGTATCGACGCGAGGATCGCTGTGATATTTTTCTGGGAATTTTCTGGGCATTTTCAGCAGGTGAAAATTAAGCATCTTTGGGACTGTTGTTGTATGTGATTGTGAGAGCAGTTTTTGGAATGTATGTGTAATGGTGAACTTTGTATTGTGCCCAGGAGAGTTACGGGTGTTGCTGGACTTGTTGGAGCGAGAGATTGGTTTTATCTGGTATTTTCAGCTGTTGGAATTTGGACAGTTAGCGTTTCAGGTGGGTGGTTGTTGTACTCCTCTCCTTTGGTATGCCCACTAGGAACATTAGAGTATCCCAATGTTAGTGATGCTAAGCTTATTGTTGGTAGCCTTGCATGCACTAGGAAATTAATTAATTGATAATTAATCCATGATGATGATATTTTGGCATGATGTTGATAGTATGATTACTTCATTCAGTCGATTAATTATTTGGACGGCATGTTTAGGGGCAGAATAGCATTTTGATGACTTTAAATTATCGATCATTCAAACGAGACTGTCACCTTGGCTTATGTTGCATTAAATTGATTACTTGTGTAAAATAGACTAAAATACTGGAACAATTGCATGTCTAAACTGGTCACTTGGCTAAGTCACTTTTTACCGCTACACTATCTTCTGGGATTTGACTTAGGAGAAACCATGCTTTTATTTCTTTCTCCTATCATTTAGACTTCTGAGATAGCATGCTCGGAATCGAGCGGGGGCAGGGATAGTGTAGTCAGGTTGCTGGGGATTTGGGACAGTCTGGGTTTTATGACAGGGGGGTTGTGGCAACCACGGATTTTGGGTGGTTGACCGGGTTGTACTATTGCATCAGATTGGGTGAGGGGGATCGGGCTATTTTGTGGAGGGTTTTTCCCACTTGATCATAGTCACGATCCAGTCCTGCTATACAGTGATACTTGAGATACTTGTGATATGGTTACTTTACTCGCGTGGGTCGCTCCCCTCGAGTGCCACTCCGGAGTAGGCGATTGACATAGCGGCCAGTGAGTACCGGACCCCGAGTTCCGGTCAGTGAGTGCCGATCTGTTAGCAGATACTTGAGACAGCAGAGCAGGAAGTACCAGTTTTACTGGTGGGTTCGATTGGGTTTATTTGGTCAGATATTGTCTCCTGATGCACCCATACGGTCTTTCTTTCGGTATCATATTTAGAGGCATTTTAGTGGTAGCTCGTTCATCAGCATTTTTATAGCTTACCACCTTTTCTTCTCTTCATTTTGCCTCTGGTATACCTGGTGGGCATGTCTGAGTTGAGGCTTTACCCACTAGGGGAGGCTACTGTTTTTATAGTAGTACTTACCCCCATTGTCTTTCCTTGTTTCTTTTCCCCCTTGTTTTGCAGAGTCCTCTGCGGGAGTTGCTGGGCCGTCAGCAGCTGATCGAGGTAGGAGGATTGCGGACTAGATAGAGAGTCCACCCGACAGTTGATAGCTGGAGTTTTTGGTGTACCCAGTTTTTCTCAGACAGACTTTTATAGTTCTTTTTGGGTCTGGCTTTTGCCAGCTAGTTGTATATTTGTGGTGAGCTGGGAGAGATGTTGTATTTATTTTACAGTTATACTTTTTACTTCCAGCTTTTGTCTGAGATAGTGTAGTTTTAGTTCAGCTCTGATTCTTATGCTCCTTTATTTATTATCTCTTATATCTGAGCAGGTTACCGACGCTGCGTGTACGCGGGAAATACCGTGTGCACGACCGATCTGTAGACGGGCCCGGGTTCTAGTTTAAACCCGGGGCGTGACAACTGCGGCTTGGGCCGGGCCGCGCACGGGCTCGGGTGCGCACCGGGTTCACCGTTCCCCGCAGCGGTGACGAGCACCGGGTGCGCACGCCTAGGGCGTGCACCGCGCGGCCTGGCGCACGCATTCCGTGCGCCGGGTCTGCGGCCCCGGGCCGCGGAGGCGTGCGCCGGGTGCACGCCGGTCCGGTGGACCGCGCGGCCTGGCGCACGCATCCGTGCACCGGGTCTGCGTCCCCGGGCCGCGGAAGCGTGCGCCGGGTGCACGCGGGCGCGGTGGACCGCAGCCTTAACCCCTGTTGATGAATAGTATTCCGTCCCTCTTTTTCGGCTCCGGTTGCGACCCCGCGATCACGGCGGCTGCGGCGATGACTCCGTGATCACGGTAACGGCGGCGGCGGCCTCCCGTTTAACCACGGCGGCGGCGGCCTCCCGTTTAGTACCAAACTTGCCTCACACGCGACCCGACAAAAGGGAAACCTCATACCGTAAGACCATGAAAAGACCCAAAACGCTCACCTCATTTTCACCGGTAAGGGAGGAAGAAGGAGGATCGTCCCGCTCCCGTTCGCCGGGTTCCGCAGGACGTGCGATCGTCCTTCCTTCTCCCCGTCTCGTCGCCTCGGTTCCTCACGCCAACAGTTGAAAAGAGAGAAACAAGAATTGGGCTTCCCCCCCCCCCCCCCCCCCCCGCACGCACCTAGATTAGACTTAACGCCCAAATGAAAAACCGGAAAAAGAACCCTAAATCCTCGAAACACAACCAAAAATTAGTCGGGATGCAACGAGGGGTCTAGATTACCCCGAAAAACGTGCCGATCGCCTGCACGGCTTTCGATGCGCCCTAACTGATGGTAAAACTTCAAAATTTATTTATGGGAGATCCCGGGGTCGGAATTCAAATCCGATCGCGCCACCGTTCACCGTTTTGCGAGCTCTACCATCTAAAAATACCCGCAAACCCCGACGATCAGCCCAAAAATTCTCGAATTTCAACCCCCCCTTAACAATTGAAAATATTCAATTAGGACCCAAAACGGAAGACCGAAAGGTCGAGGTACCACCAAATAAATAAAATAACCCACTGACATAAAAAGATGAAAAGTTCGATCACAGCAGGATCCCGTCCGATCACCTCGAAAAGCGTGCCGACCACTTAGCACGGATACCGATGCACCACTCAAAGGCAACCGCTTTGACCCCCATCTCGGGAGATCCGTAAATCGGAATCCGAATCCGTTCGCTTTGCCGTCCTCCGTTTTTCGAGCTCAATCGCAGAAAGATACTCACGGTCCAGGCCAGTCCACTGCAGAAAACACAGTGAAAAGTTTTCCTAACAATCCCGTCATAAAAAAATAAAAGGGAGGTATACAAGGGCAAGGGAACGCTAGGACTCTACAGGAAGTTCGGGTCCTCACATCCTCCCCCACTAAAAAAAAGTTTCGTCCTCGAAACTGAAGTCATTCCTCCGCCCGAAACCTCAACCAAGTAGGGGGGTAGATATCCAATCATTCACGACTCAAGCTCCCAAGGCTGTCTAATACCTCCTCCAGAGACACGAAGCAATCCTCGGGTCTCTATCTGGTACAAAATAGATGCGGGCACTCCAGGAAACCGCACCACCTCATCCAAGTACAGCTGGGCTAACTGCTCGATGTTGGGTTATGTTAAAATATGGATCTAAATAGGGGAAAAACCACCTAGAGGCGGGGGGTGAATAGGTGTAAACAATAAACACTCAAAAATCGTTGCGCTATAAAACCCAATGCGGAAATGAAAATATGACACGCAAGATTTTTACGTGGAAAACTCCAAAACCGGAGTAAAAAACCACGGGACCGATAACACGGCGAAATCCACTAGAATTATAACACGTACAAAGGTGATATACCGTACTCACAGACGACTCGACCTTTTTCCATACGCTCCTAGTAGATCTTCTCCGCTCGCTCCGCAACGCTCCTCGAATCCACGATTAGCGTCCAACGCCGAATCCATGGCGTCCAACGTCGAATCCACGATGTCCAACCGAATCCACAGTCTTCACCCAGTAGCACGTCTCGAATCCACGAACGTACCTCACTCCGAATCCACGAACGTACCTCGCTCCGAATCCACAAGAGCGGTAGCACCTTGAATCCACAAGGCCACGCGAGTCCACGCGCCGATTTTGGGAAAATCGTTGTTTTTGGGTGGTGATGATCCGCCGAATACTTAGATCAAAGATAGATCGGAAATACCATCTAAGTGTTCATTAATTTGATTCTACTCAAAATCTGAGTATGAAAACCTAGAATCAAATTAATCAATATAGATGAAGAAACATAGAATTAAATCTAGTTATTTCTTTTCTTCTCTATATGTGGATTTCTATTTTTGACCGTATTTTGGATTACCCTAAAAAATGAATCGTAGGGTTTATTTATAGGTTAGAAACCGTTGGAAGAGGATAAGAATCAAAAACTGACCTAATCTGGAATTTTTCAGGACGACGGTTCGGACTGGAATCGGCGGTACGGACTGTCGTGGCTAAACAGACAATTTCTAGAAAAACATACGTTCGGGGTCCGGACTGAAGTACCCGATCCGGACTGTTCATGCAGTTTCTGCAAAAACCACGTTCGGGGTCCGGACTGAAGATCCACGGTCCGGACTGGATTTGCGCATGAACAAACAACGTTTAGGGTTCGGACTGTGATCACTGATCCGGATCCTGAACATGTCCCATGTCCAGTTTTTGATTTTTATACAATTAAAAGTTCATCCAAGTGTTTCTACACTATAAGAAGTATTCGGATCATCAAAATTAATTAGTTAAACGTACCTGATCCTTTTGAATTCTTCTTTCTTGAGATTGAGGTATATGATCCGAACTTCTTAATCTTCAATCTTCAAGACTTAACACTTTCACGAAATACGCCAAAACAAATTCCTTAACAATCTGCCCCTTTGGCGGTTTCGTGACAAAATAGAAAATCCACTTAAGAAAATTCAAAAAGATATTTTTGTTGCTATCACCATACAACAAAAATTTACATTTGAGAACCAATAAATAAATACATGAGATAAACTCCTAAAACAGACTCTAGACTTAGACATCTGTACTCTCTACAAAAAGAAATCATTCTTGACAAAAGAGATCATCAGATACCTCAAGAATATTTAGCATTCAAAACCAAACAGAGATAGAGTTTATACTTACCAAGACATTTGTGAACTCAGATATGTATTAAGATCAAAATCGGAAATAGACATATCTTCTAAGCATTAAAATCCAAATGTCATAAGTTTGTTAGTAATCAAACAACTTGTTAGTAATAATACATGCCCAAAAAGTTAGTCGAATAGTTATTCGAGGCATGCATTCAAAACACAATACAGAACCAAAAGTTGGTTTGATACTTACCTTCAAGGTTTCAAAGTTCACAGTTCTCACACCCATTGTTCCAATTGTTCAGTTCACAGTTCTCACACCCATTGTTCCAATGTTCCAATTGTTCTTATATCTCTCCCCCTTTTTGTCACTAAAGTAGCCAAAATTACAAAAATAAAAGGGAGAGTTCAAAAAGCAAAGGAAATGTAAGAACTAAAACAGAAAACACCTGCAAAACAGAAAGATATCTTAGAAAGAAATTCAGTTGTCGGACTCAGAATCCTCAGAGCCACTGCAGTCCAATTTGTTCAAAATCCCTTTAAGCATCCTTGACAGTTTGGAACAATTTTGTTTCATCTTGTGAATGTCAGCAGACATTCTTTCTTGTTCTTCAGCCATTCTCCGTTGTTCTTGTTGCATAGATACTATAGCAGCTTTTGTGATGTTTCTCTTGGAGGTAGAAGGGGATTGCGTGGATGCTAAAAGTGTATTTTGACCTTCATTACAAGGAGATTCTTTAGGCAGAGAGCGTGCACTGGCGAGGAGTTCATTGATCTGAATTCCTCTGCCCCTCGAATTCTTGCTCCTTGTGTGCTGCTTGGTTGTTGAGGAAGACTTCATCAGCTTCTTTTGCTTTAGATAGAACCTATCTTCGTCATCAACCACTTGTTGTACTTCTTCACAAAATGTGTCCCAATCTTCTTCGTCTTCTGATTCTGAACCATTTTGAAGAACATTCTTCGTTTCCTCTTGACTTGGTCCAGCTTGTTCCTTCTTAACAGATGCTCTCGTTCCCACCATTGCTACAATGAGTGCAATAATCCAAGCAAAAACCATTTTTGACACTCGTGCTCAGATGATAGAAAAACCTGTGAGCAAACCTCAAGAACACGAGAAAAAATTGTTTATTTTCAAAAATTGGAAAAATTGTACCCAAACAATCATTATCATGTAGAGAGACTAGGAATCAAATTAGTTTTGCAAAAAGAATTTTAAAAATAGATCAATCCCATGTTTTTCAAAAATTTCTATTATATGCCCTAAAACCGATTTTTAGAAATCGAAGCCTAAAAATCCGTTAATCAAGAGAATACCTAGCATATAATCAAAACTAATCTACCCAGAGTTCTTATTTCAAAAAAAATTTGACCAAAAACCAAGCTCAAATGAAAAAGTTACAAGATTTCCTCACGTTTTTGAGCAAAAAGATGAAAAACTGTGAAAAAACTGAGTTTTTGATCAAGAAAACTTACTTGGAATCGAAGAACCTGAGTTGAAAAGGCTCCAAATCAGTTGATTTCTAGAGAGAGAAGCTCTGGAGACTTAGGAACAAAAGATTGAAGTAAAAGGAAATCAAAACCCATTTGTTCTATATAAAACCATAGCTGCGGTCCGGATCGGATCGTGAATGTAGTCCGGATCGGCTACCCGCAGGAAATTTGTCACGCCCCGAGTTCAAAAATCAGCGTCTAAATTTTTTTTTTTTTTAAAAAAAAAAATCAGAGTTTCAAAACCAGCCAGGGAGCAACAGACCGCCATATATATAGAAGAGTCCCAACCCCCTTTGGGATTGAGCCTTTTCTATATATGCACGGCTAGCTTGGCAACAACATCAGAGTACTACTACGTACTACTATTAACAATATTACAAATTAACCTTTACAAATAACCTTACAAATTTTACAACTGAAATACAAATTTCCTTCAATCATAATCTTCCGGCTGTCCAGGGTCAACATCTAACTCGAACCTCACCAACACGTCCCGACATCCCAACACCCGCTCGACCTGAAAAATTGTCACCTAGGGGGTGTGAGATACACTGTACATGTATCCCAGTGGTCACGACGAGGCGAAAAATAGCAGATCGTACCTACTGGCATACAATACTAGAGGATAGTAGAAGATCAACATATTAGGTAAGCATATGATTATGAAGCGAATGATTAATCAATCCCTAAAGCATATATAGATCTCAATAGGAGTATTTTGAAAAAGCGAATAATCCATCAATATGTAAGCGGTAACAGTTTAATCAAGAGTATACTGAAGAAACGGATAACCAATCAAATAGGTAATGATAAAAATAGGATAAACACGCAACATATGCATCAACAACTGAAATAACAAGTTACCCAATCAGAAGCCACCATATTGGTCTACAAGACCTCAGGGAACCTGCCCAACCTAGCACCAACCTGGCTGACATTCCCCCTTGGGGGTCACGGGTCTTTCAATAGACCACTTTACCGGCAAAGAACAAAGCACACGAGGAGCGACCTCGGATATGTTCGTGAAGTACAGCGATGCGGGCGATCAATGCGAATGCTCAAGCTCACGGTCCACAGACCAGTAAACGGCAAAAAGCCAGAATCAATCCCCTCTGAGATGCAATAGTGATATGATAACAACATCTCAACTCAATGCAAGATCAATAACAAATCTCAACTCAAATGCAGGATCAATCAACAGCAATTATGTATCATGGATCAGATATATCAAAGATCAAGAATGCAATATCTAAACCGACGGTATCTCAACTCATATGAAGAAGCAGCAATACTATAACATGGATCAGATATATCAAAGATCAAGAATGCAATATCTAAACCGACGGTATCTCAACTCATATGAAGAAGCAGCAATACTATAACATGGATCAGATATACCAAAGATCAAGAATGCAATATCTAAACCGACTGTATCTCAACTCATATGAAGAAGCAGCAATACTATAACATGGATCAGAATAATCAGAAGTGCTGATAATTAGGTATAGTAAATATCCAGGAATCAACTCATAATATTTGGAAGCAACTAAATATCAATCATGCAGACTAACCAATCATGCAAGACTAAACACATGTTTTTGAGAAAACCATTTTGAAAACAGGTTTTAGGTTCAACCCTCGAAGAGCTATGCCTTTGTCCTATCAAACAAGAACAGACTCAGGCGACCCTACGATACTTGGTAAAATCATTTGTTGATTAAAGTCATGCGTTTAGCAATATAACATTTGATCAACAGAAAAGAAAGCTCAAATATTATCTAGGTTACAAAAACAGGGGTCCAACTAATACTGTACCCCAGAGGGCCGAAATGATAAAGCCCGGACCGAAGATAAACCTACCTGACGATTTGCAGGCGACTAAACCGTATCTGTTGGGTTAAGATTAATTGGATCTAAATAGGGGAAAAAATACCTAGAGGGGGGTGAATAGGTGTAAACACTAAACACTCAAAAATCTTTGCGATATAAAACCCAATGCGGAAAAATAAATGACACGCAGAGATTTTTACGTGGAAAACTCCGTCAGAGGAGTAAAAAACCACGGGATCGATAACACGGCGAAATCCACTAGAATTAAAACACGTACAAGGTGATTTACCGTACACACTTACGACTCAACCTTTTCCATACGCTCCTAGTAGATCTTCTCCGCTCGCTCCACGACGCGCCTCGAATCCATGATTTGCGCCCAACGCCGAATCCACGGCGTCCAACGTCGAATCCACGACGTCTGACCGAATCCACGGTCTTCACCCAGTAGCACGTCTCGAGTCCACGAACGTACCTCGCTCTGAATCCACGAGAGCGGTAGCACCTTGAATCCACAAGGCCACGCGAGTCCACGCGCCGATTTTGGGGTAAATCGTTGTTTTTTGGGTGGTGATGATCCGCCGAATACATAGATTAGAAATAGATCGGAAATACCATCTAAGTATTCATTAATTTGATTCTACTCAAAATCTGAGTGAGAAAACCTAGAATCAAATTAATCAATATAGATGAAGAAACATAGAATTAAATCTAGTATTTCCTTTCTTCTCTATATGTGGATCTTTTCCTCTTAGAACCGTAATTTTTTATCGTCTTTTAATTTTGTACGTATTCTAATGGAATATTTTGGATTACCGTAAGAGATGAAATATAGGGTCTATTTATAGGTTAGAAACTTGTGGAAGAAGATAAGAATAAAAAACTAACCATTTCTGGAATTTTACAGGACGACGGTCCGGACTGGAGTTGGCGGTCCGGACTGTCTCAGCGAAACAGACAATTTCCAGAAAAGACGACATTCGGGGTCCGGACTGAAATCCACGGTCTGGACTGTTCATGCATTTCTTGCAAATTCCACGTTCGGGGTCCGGACTGAAATTCCCAGGGTCCGGACTGGAATTATGCACGAACTAACCTATGTTCGGGGTCCGGACTGTAAAGCCCGATCCGGACTCTGAACATATGGAATGTCCAGTTTTTGATTTTTATGCAATAAAAAATTCATCCAAGTGTTTCTACACTATAAGAAGTATTCGGATCATCAAAATTATTTAATTAAACGTACCTGATCTTTTTGAATTCTTCTTTCTTGAGATTGAGGTATATGATCCAACTTTCTTCATCTTCAATCTTCAAGACTTAACCAATTTCACGAAATACGCCAACTCAAATTCCGTAACTATCTCCCCCTTTGGCGGTTTCGTGACAAAACACAAATCCACTCAAGAAAATTCAAAAAGATATTTTTGTTGCTATCACCATACAACAAAAATTTACATTTGAGATCCAAATAAAAATAAATACATGAGATAAACTCCTAGAACAGACTCTAGACTTAGACATCTGTACTCTCTGCAAAAGAAATCATTCTTGACAAAAGAAATCGTTAGATACCTCAAGAATTTTTAACATTCAAAAAACAAACACAGAGATAGAGTTTATACTCACCATGACATTTACAAATTCAGATATGTAACAAGATCACAATCAAAATTAGACATATCTTCTAAGCATTAAAAACCAAATGTCATATGTATGTTAGTTAACAAACAACTTGTTAGAAATATTACATGCCCAAATAGTTAGTCAAATAGTTAGTCGAGGCATGCATCGAAACAATAAAAACCAAAGTTGAAGTTATACTTACCTTCAAGTTGAGGTTATACTCACCTTCAAAGTTTCAAGTTTCTCACACAAGCATTGTTCAAAGTAGTCATTGTTCGAGTAGAAGTTCTCTTCTCTCTCCCCCTTTTTGTCACAAAATAAGCCAAACAATTCCAAAACGGAGAGGTGAAAAGTACTAAAGCAAGAAAAATCAGAGACCTAAAAGAAAAGACTGAAAACTAAGCCTGCACAACAAAACGATATGTTAGAAGGAAGTTCAATTGTCAGACTCTGATCCTTCTGAGCTACTGCAGTCCAGTTTGTGTAGAATCCCTTTAAGCATTTTTGATAATTTGGAGCAGTTCTTTTTCATCTTGTGAATGTCAGCCGATATTCTTTCTTGTGCTTCAGACATTCTCCTTTGTGCTCGTTGCATAGACAGTATATCAGCTTTTGTGGTTATTCTCTTGGAGGTATAAGGAGATTGTGCGGATGCTGAAGGTTTATTTTGAGATTCTCTAGGCAGAGAGCGTTCTCTGGCGAGTGGTTCATTGATCTGAATACCTCTGCCTCTCGAATTCTTGCTTCTTGTGGGATGTTTGGTTGTTGAGGAAGACGTTATCAGCTTCTTTTCCTCTAGATAGAACCTATCTTCGTCATCCACCGCTTGTTTTGATTCTTTACAAAATATTTCCCAATCGTCTTCATCCTCTGATTCTGACTCAGCTTGAGGAATAGTGTTTATCTTCTCCTGACTTGCTTCAGCTTGTTCCTTTTTGACAGATGCTCGAGTACCCACTAATGCTACAATGAGCGCAATAATCCAAGCGAAAACCATTTTGCTACTCGTGCTCAGGTAATAAAAAAACCTGTGAGCAACAACTCGAGAACACGACAAAAATTGTTTATTTTCAAAAATTTGAAAAATTGTACCTAAACAATCATTATCATGTAGAGAGACTGAGAATCAAATTAGTTTTGCAAAAAGAATTTTAAAAATAGATCAATTCCATGATTTTCAAAAATTCCTATTATATGCCCTAAAAACAAAATTTTAGAAATCAAAGCCTAAAAATCCGTTAATCAAGAGAAAACCTAGCATATAATCAAAACTAATCTACCCAGAGTTCTTATTTCAAAAGAAGGTTGATCAAAAACCAATCACGAACGACAAAGATATGAGATTTTCATCACGTTTTGAGAGAAATATAGTAAACCTGTGAAAAACCGAGTTTTGATCAAGAAAACTCACTTGGAACCGAAGAATCTGAGTTGGAAAGACTCCAAAAAGCTTGATGATCTAGAGAGAGAAGCTCTGGAGACTCTTGAACAAAAGATTGTAGTAAAAGAAATCAAATCCCTTTTGTTCTAGATAAAAACCTACCCGCGGTCCGGACTGCCCGAAGAATCCAGTCCGGATCGGCTAAACGCAGGATTTCCTGCGTTCGGGGTCCGGATCGGTACATCCAGCCCGGACCGGCTGCAAACTTTTTCATCAGAAAAATTCAGAAAAATTCTAGAAAAACTAGAAAAAGATTGTAAGCACTTTTGTGTATCAACTTTAAATAAAAATCATCATTTCATAATAAAAGAAATAGATTATGCAAAATCTATAAATAATATCCAAAAATTGAAACAAAAATTTATAAAAATTAAATCCCTTAAAGTTGAACAACTTCAATAACATCTAACATGATCTTATGCGTAATGCCTTTATCAAATCATCAATTTGGTAAAGAAAATGAAATACCAAGATCAATAGATGTCTGAAATCCCAGATAAGTTAGATAATATATCTAGTCAATTTATTGTAAGGAGTGGCTCTATGAGCATCTTTCAATAAAAATCCCACCTTATACCAACCTTGGAATTTGACAGAGTCAAGTATTTCAAAAAGCATTTTATCTAATCAATCTTGAAGAAACCATGCTTGATATACATGTGGTAGCTGCACACAGTACTCGGACGACCGAGGTGGTAGCTCTTTCCTACATGTGGTGGTAGTTTTCACACTCCTCATTGGGATGTAACTCTTTCCACATCTTTTGAGCATCACAATTTGCATTAACTCCCCCTCAATTGGCTATCAATTATATAATATATAAGGTATTCAACCAAAAATTGATCTCGATTTCATACTCGACTCAATCGTCAAAAAAGATAACAACTATACCAAGAGATCATTTGAGAGAGAAATTGACTTTGATCAAAACAAAGATGACTTAATTGACATAAATGATCATCGCAACAAATGAATTATTATGATATCCAATGCATAATAAATTTCTAATTCTATGAAACGATGCGATTAAAGTCAATATAACTAATGCTCAATTAATGTCCAATGTACATGTCACGCCCCGAGTTCAAAAAAAATCAGTGTATAATTTTTTTTTTATAAATCAGAGTTGCAAAAACAGCCAGGGCAATGACAGACCGCCACATATATAGAAGAGTCCCAATCCCCCATGGGATTGAGCCTTCTCTATATATGCACGGCTAGCTTGGCAACAACATCAGAGTACTAACTACGTACTACAACTATCAAAAATTACAATTTAATTATTACAACAACTCAACAAATGAATTACACATTTCTTTTAACTGATACAAATACATGTGCATTCGGCTGTCCAGGGTCAATCTCTATATCGATACCTCGCCAATTCGTCCCGACATCCCAACACCCGCGCGACCTGAAAAACAGTCACCCGAGGGTGTGAGACACACCGGAGTGTATCCCAGTGGGCACGACGAGCCGAGAAATAGCAGATCGTACCTACTGGTATACAATACTAGAGGATAGTAAAAGATCACTGTTAGGAAAAGCAATTATCATAAAGGAGCAGTGTTTACTCTAAGTAAAGTCATTATGAGTTAAGACAGATAAGAAATATCATTATGGGATAACATAGAGATCAACAACTCTATTATAATGGAAGCAACGTGGAGATCAACAAGTATATCCTCATGAAAGTGTCATGGAGTAGCAGCAGATATGAAAGCACTGGTAGGATCAGCAACTCAATAATCATGATACTAAAAGTAAAGGCATCATATCAAATCTCGACATGTATAGGTGGATAATTGAAATCAAATCTAGGAATCAATGGATAATGAAGTAAACATATCAATCAGCAACTCATGCATCAATAGATGAAATACTAAAACCAACCCAATCTCAAGCCACCATATTGGTCATCAAGACCTCAGGGAAAACCTCGCCGAACCTGGCACCAACCTGGCTGACATACTCCGGCACCCTCGGGCACTAACCTGGGAGTCAACACTCCGGCACCCTTGGGCACTAACCTGGGAGTCACGGGTCATACACCAGACCACTTTACCGGTAAAGAACATCTACACGGGTAGCTACTCCGCTGATGTTCGTGAAGTACAGCAGTGCGGGCGATAAATCATGCGAATGCTCAAGCTCACGGTCCTCTGACCGGGTAATCGGCAATAAGCCGGGAACTATCCCTTTTGGGATTCAGCAATAATACCATATCAGAATATCATCTCAACCACATGCAAGAACAGCAGCAACTATAATGATCCAGGAACAATCAGGGGAACTGATATCTCAGATATTGCAATAATCACGAACAAGTACTAACATGGAAATTAACTACAAATCGATCATACAACTAAACACATGATGTTTTTGAGAAAACATTTTGAAAACAAGTTCTAGGTCCAAACTTCGAAGAGCAATGCCTTTGTCCTATCAAACAAGAACAGACTCAGGCGACCCTACGAAGCTCGGTAAAAACATTTATTTAATAAAATCATGTATTTAGCAACATAACGGGTGAACAACAAGCCGAAACAATCCGATCAACGATGTAATGTCATAATCAACTGAATCTCAACTCATAGGCAGGAATAATTATCAACCACAACTAGAACACGAATCAGGATATAGATACTGATAATCAAGTATAAATGTGCAAACTAGGTAATGACCAATCAGGCAAAGCAACAAACAGTAATATAACTCAATCAAAGGCAGATAGGCTCAATTATATCCAGGTTAACCAAAAACAGGGGTCCAACCAATACCGTACACAGAGGGCCGAAATGATAAAGCCCGGACCGAAGATAAACCCACCTGTCGTTTTGCAGGCGACCAAACTGTATCGACTGAACGCTCGAAACCAGAGGCAAACCGTGCCAACCTGAATCAAAAATACTGTTCAGGGAAAACTCAAACCCGACCAACAACTTACCTAGACCCTTAAGGTTTTCAAAAACCGCACTTTCAATGCATTTTGAGCACTGTTTTCGCTCGTTCTCTTAAACAGAAAATCATTTTTACGAGCCGTCACCTCCAGCAGGTGACATTTATCTTGCTGAACACCGTGCTCACACATTTGTGGCAGCACGCAACCCGAGGAAAACTTCGGGCCATAAAACACTCCTCTAACATAGCCATTTTGCATTTTCGTTTCTCCGGATCAACGAAACCTAAATCTAACGCGAGCATCGCGTCCAGTGACCCCAAATTAGCCAGGAATGCACTGTCACGGCTTCGCAAACAGCCCGGAACAGTGTTTGGGTCAAACATTACTCTTAAAGGTAATTATACTATAACTTTCTATCCATTCATCATTTACTAAAACTTTGTATATGAAAGTGTCTCTGGACAGTGTCAAGATACCAGGGCTCACCCTAAATGTAGCCCAGATTTGTTGGTTCAACCAGAACCATAGCCTTGCACACTTACAAGTTCACAATGCTCCAAACTTTATTCCACACAGATCCTGTTTGGTCTGAAGTGAACATTAAGCTCAGGGGACCATTTGAAGCATCTTTTATTTTTACAGTGAGGCCTAATTCCAACATTTTCTTCATTGAGGCATTAATACAAACATCTAACATGCACACTATACCATGTGTAACATAACCAAAATTTGAGCTTGGTTCTCTTCAACAAAGGAACCTGGTGCAGAATTTCTTGGATCAAAATGATCTACTAAGTTCCAGGAATCTTTCCCTTCAACTTGGAGCAAGCCAGGTGCCAAGTTGGCCGCGGGCTCAAGGAAGAAGATGATGACTCCTTGCTTTGAAATTCGTGATGCTTCAACCAGAAGCTCTGGGACCAAACCAAAAGCACCAATAGGTGCTAAATACTTCACTAAAGCTTCCTGTGCCCATGCCCGGTCGACGGGGTGCGGCGGCGGCGGCGGGGAGCAAAGCTCCATTTCGAGCTCAACCCCTCTAATGGCGGAATTTAAAAGAGGCTATATGAAGCCTTCTAACTTGGATGGAAGGTTCCTCTGGTCCATACAAAGCTTCCCGACCAACTGTCACGCCCCGAGTGTAAACCAGAACTCGGGCTCGTCTACAGATCCGCCGTGCACACGGAATTTTCCGCATACACGAAGCGCCGGTAACCTGCTCAAATGAAATAGATACAAAATAGAGAAATAAAACAGAGCTGAACTGAAAAATACTACATCTCAGACTGAACTGGAAGTAAAAATACAAAATGACTGTAGAATAAAGTACAAGTTTCTCTCCCAGCTCACCACAAAAATACAACCAGCTGGCTAAAGCCAGACCCCAAAAGTAAAAGTACAACCGTCTGAGATAGGATACATAAGAAGTACCAGTCTAGCTACTCACTGTCGGGCCCACTGTCTAGCTACTCAGCCGTCCTCTCTCCTCGACCCGCCGCTGTATGTCCAGCAGCACCCGCAGAAGGCTCTGCAAAACAAAGGAGAAGAAAAGAAAAAGAAGAATGGGGGTGAGAACTACTAGTAAACCAGTAGCCTCCCCTAGTGGGTAAAACCTCAAACTCTGACACACCCACTAGGTCTACCAGAGGCAAAAAGGAAAGAAGAGTGGTAAGAAATGAAATCGCTGCAAAAGAAAAATCTACCACTACTATGCCTCTAAAATACAGTCCTAGACTGGAATAACCGTATGCAACAATAACCAATCGTCCCAGATGAACCCAATCTGTACCGCCCTCATCATCGGGCAAATAAGCCGCGCCGATGTGATAGCAAAATTCCTGCTGCCGCCCTCATCATCGGGCAAATAAGCCGCGCCGATGTGATAGCAAAACTGTCCATAACTGTCTGGCCCCGGCCTCCGGAGGGGATCTCGAGGGGAGCGACCCACATGAGGAAAGCATCACCGGGCAATAACCGCGCCGGTGTGATAAAAGCATCACCGGGCAATAACCGCGCCGGTGTGATAAAAGCAGGATTGGATCACAACTATAAAGCCCCAGTGGAACACAACCCTCCACTAAAAGAAAACTGATTCCCAATCAGATGCAAAAGTAACCATCCGGTCAATCGCCCAATATCCGCGATTGCCGTAATACCCCACAATCACAACCATGTCTCACATCCGACATCTGGTTAACCGCCTACTATCCGCGGTTGCCACAAAACCCTCTAATCCATAATCATGCCCTATCACCGATGTCCTATAACCGACATCCGGTCAACCGCCCAATATCCGCGGTCGCCGCCAAAACCCATAATACATAATCCATGCCCCAGCTACACTATCCCAACCCCTGCTCAAACCCGAGCAGCAAATACCACCTGACTAACGAAAGGAGAAAAGAAACAAGCAAGGTTTCTCCTAAGTCAAGTTCTAGCATGAAAGTGTAGCGATAAAAGATGGCCTACCTAGATGTCCAAACACGCATGCAGATGTCCTCATGAAAGATAAAGAAAGTGCGACAAATAATGGCCCCACATGTGTATCAATTAAAAGCTCCGCATAGATATAACCATCATGCTTAAACATTATCCAACCACACATGTTTAAAATCCACAACTTTCCCTCACCCAAATTATCCACCTATGCATGTCCCAAAAGATCCTCAAGTGGTACCCTCCCACAAGACATTTCATTTTATCCCGGCATAAAAGTAAATTCCACATGCAAGGTTAGGTGCCAAAACTATACCCATACAGACATGTATAACCCCCAACCACTATCAGAGTTCCACAATAGTAATTTTCATATGATAGGCTCACAATCATTACTTTAAGCATGCATGTCCATAATTGATCATTCAATAAATCAATTGGAGGATCTCTCCAATATTCCTAGGGGTATGTCAGAAAAATGAGGAGTATAACAACCACCCACCTCGATCGCTAATTCCAAGTCCAAAAAGCGCTCCAGGCCAAAAAGCTAAACCGCCGCGATCACTGAACAAGAATTACCCCAAAACATACAATTAAACTCAACACATGCTGTCCCAAAGCTAACAGTCCAAAGATGCCCTGTTTTTACCTGCGAGGAGTGCCCGAAAAAATCCAAGAAAAATACTCTCACGATCATCGCGACGAACCCGTCGAAACAAGTACCTGCACGCTCAAATCCGAGTTTCCCACACTGAGAAATAAATCCGACAAGGGGACCACCCCAAAATAATCTGCTCTCAAAAACTGTAGCACTAATTCCTGTAACCAGAGATTTCTCACCTTCGAAAATTATTCATAAAATTCCAAGAAAAATTGGGGATATTCCTCGTGATGTGTAGATGCAAAACGCCTTTGAATCGCTCCAATCCAATGCCTGTGCGCGAAGATATCATCAAAATACTGCAGCACTGTCCAAAACTCCGCCCCAGAAAATAAGGTCACAAGATGATCCGAAAAACCCATGAAAAGCTCGGAATGGGAAAAACCAGTAAACATGGGAAACGTAGCCCTACCTGTCGTGAAGACGATGGCGCAAGAATCACAGAAAAAGGTGCTCGGGGTAAGCCGGGGGAGTCCTCGCACCAAAACGCGACGAAGAAGACCACAAACGAACGAGCGTCGCGCCGCGCCGCAAAAATAGAAACCTTGGGATGCGTGTCGTAGAAAAATCCTGGAATCTGCAGGTGGATCCGGCTCTGGGAGATGAAGAAAACTCGTGAAGGTGGCACTGTGAAAGGAGAAACAGGGAAAGAGTTCTTCACTGCAGAACTCGGCCTATATATAGGCCAGGAAAAACAATTGGAGAAATGACCAATGGGTCCCAACTTTCGGGCGCTCCCGGTTTTCGGGCTGCTACAGTGTTGGGCCCGGCCCGACACTGTGCGCGCCCGAAATCGCCACGGGCCTCCACGTCGCCCCCGAACAGGCAACAGTCTTCCCCGCCGCACGCGTAGCGCCGCGTGGCCCGCCTGGTCAACGCGGGTGGGTGGCGCCCGCGAATCACAGGGCGCCACCTGGCCCGCACTAACACCCCCCGACCAACCCTGGCGCGCCGCCTGGCGCACCCTGCCGCGCACTGTTCCGAGGCACCCCGCGCTCCGTGGTCCCTGCCTGCGTGAGCCCGCCAACCAGAAACCGCCACGTGTCCCGCCGGTCCATGCACCGCGCCCGCCTGCTCCGTGGTCCAAGTCCACTGCACCGACCAATCCCAAGAAGCCATGTGTCCAACCCCCTGGTGCACGACGGCCCGTGGACCGCGCGCCTGCCCGCGCACCCGCGCGCCTGCCCGCGCGCTGCCAGCGCCCACGCGCTGCCCGCGGCCGCTCTGCCGCCTGCCCGAGCCCGTCCGCCGTGCTCCGCCGCTGCCCGCCGCCGCCGCAGCTGCCCGCCGCCGGCCGGAGTTACTGTTCCGACATGAACAGTAACCGGTTGACCAAAACATCAAGTAGGTAGTCCATTTTGACCGTTTTCGCGCGCTGAATCCGAATTTGCTGTCCGATTTGCCAAATTCTAACTCCAAAATTTGCCGAAGGCACCCGGAAAGGTGTTCTTTTGCCCAAACTTCGCGCTGAGCCCAATTTTAATATCCACTTTACGCAAAACCACTTCCGAAGATCCGACGGAGTCCACTGATCACCTACGTGATCCAATTAAGCCCGAAGTCCGCCACTTGTGTCCATTTGGTGCACAAACACCTCCAACGCACCCCGTAGGCCTCCAGAAGCCACCCAACGTACTGCAATAGCACTGCAGAGATCCAGGTCATCACACCAACCCTCCCCGGCCGGAGTTGGCCGGAACGCCGGCGGCCGAGATTTGATCCCATTTCGAACCCATCTTGGCCGCGCTTCAACCGCGCTGCATGGTTGCCATGCAAGTGCATGGATGGACTCTAAATGGTCCCATGAAGCTTCTTGGCCATGTGCCCGGCGGTGGGGAGGCTCACCGGTGCCGGAGCACGAAGCTCGGCCGAAGTGAAATTTTCCCAAAAACTAGGGGATAAATCTGCCATTGATCCGCTCGATCATACTCCACCAAATTTGGTGGGGTTGATCCTCATCCCCTACAGTCCATGCCTACCAATATTTACCCATTTTGAGGTCCATTGGTTGAAGAGAACGACCGCGGCGGAGCAAACTTAGGTTTCCGACGAGATCTTGCTCCCGCCGGCCATGCAACGTGCATAGGAAACTCAGGCCTTGCAGAGAGCATCACAACATCCTAACTAACCTACTGCTAGGGGTCTCGGGCTAACACAAACCGGGGTTTGAGAGAACCTTACCTTGGCCGAAGTTGTAGAAGATGGAAGAAGCCGGTTCTCTTCCTCCTCCTTCGCGCGGCCACGGCAACCTCCCAAGATGCTCCACAGACACCAAGGAAGTCCTCAGAGAACTCCAACTCCACCTTGGAAGAGTTTTGGTCCAACCTCTTCTTTCTCTCTCTATCTCTTGGGTAGCAACAATGGGAGGGGTGACCCCTCGGCCATCCCAACACCTGGGTTATGAAAGAAATAACTCCTGGGAGTTATGAAATCTCAAGAGTCACCTCGTGTAACTCCCACACGAGTAGCCCAAGAGACATCTCACATAAATGCAAGATTCTTTCGCAAAAACCTTAAACCCGGTTCAGACCTAACCCACGCCTCCGGGGTCTTCACAGTAGGTACAAAATGCACCCAACACCCCATGGTTTAAGCCCTTAACAATTTGACACATAAAATATTAACAATTTTACGAAAATACCCTTTTTTGGTGCATTTCACGCATTTCGAGAAAATCCGTTCGCCGAATTGCGAAGCGGACTTCGCCACGACGTCCGGCTCGTCGAGACCTGTCAGGTAGCGTGTTTGTTTGGTTTGTTCGACGCTCGGATTAAAAGTCGTTCCATAAAGTTCGTCGAATTATCGCGCGCGGCACGCACTTCGATGCACCCGGGTCGCCAAACGCGAAATCCGTCAGTGCCATTGCGCTCAGAACGTCGAAATTAGTTAGGTTCCATTACTCATACCTCTAGGTTAAAACTCTAGATAGTGGTTCGGCCATTAGTGAAAGCGAGGGATTAAAAACTCGAGGGTTACTATTCACTTTAAGTCGCGGGGCCGCTTTTTGATTTCTGATTTCTGGAAGATCCGACCGTCGGATCGAAAACATATGAATATGAAACTTCTATGTTTCGACGAGACGATCGCAATGGTGATCTCGGATTTTCCAGATCAGACCCCGATCAAAAGTCAACATTTCTGGGCCACTATTGACCCACTAATTGCCTATTTAAATAATTATGGAAATTATTTAAGCTTAGATTTTTGGATTTTAAAATCATGGTTACTACAGTACATACATACATATATGAACAAAAACATAGAACAAAACCTAACCTAAGCAAAAGTTTCAAAAAGAGGTTATTTCAAGGAAAGCATTCCAATTGCTTTACGCAAATGAATAAAACGTTTTTGATCCAAAGGTTTTGTTAAAATGTCAGCTAATTGATCCTAAGTTGAAATGTAGGAAAGTTGAAGAATATTTGATTCAACTAGCTCTCTTAGAAAATAATATCTAAGTTCAATGTGTTTTGTTCTTGAGTGCAACACAGGGTTTTTGGAAATATTTATAGCACTAGTGTTGTCACACAAAATTGTTACCGAAGTTGCTGAAATTCGGAAGTCGCTCAACACGCTTTTCATCCAAATGAGTTGAGTTGAACAACTACCCGCTGAGATATATTCCGCTTCGGCAGTCGAGAGTGCAATGCAGTTCTGTTTTTTACTATGCCATGCAACAAGACAATGGCCAAGATAAAAACATGCACCACTCGTACTTTTCCGATCATTCACTGATCCTGCCCAATCGGCATCTGAATATCCTACAATGTCAAGACTTGTTCCCATAGGATACCAAATTCCGAAATTTACAGTTCCTTTGACATACCGGATGATCCGTTTCACCGCTTTCAGGTGATCCTCCTTTGGTGCTGACTGATATCTCGCGCAGATCCCAACACTAAAGGATATATCCGGGCGACTAGCCGTGAGATAGAGTAGACTTCCAATCATGCCGCGATAAAGCTTCTCGTCTACACTTTCACTAAGAGATTCACTTCCTAATCCCTTATTGCTAGTTCCCATAGGAGTCGGAAAATCTTTAGAATCTTCTAATCCGAATTTCTTCACCAACTCCTTTGCGTACTTGGATTGACACAGATGAATGCCTTCTTCATTTTGTTTTACTTGCAATCCAAGAAAATATGTCAGTTCGCCCATCATGGACATCTCGAATTCGCTTTCCATGGTTTCTGCGAATTTAGAAGCATCATTATCCTTTGTTGCTCCAAATACAATGTCATCGACATAGATTTGTGCAACAATGAAGTTATCCTGATAATGCTTCACAAAGAGAGTCCGGTCTGCTCCCCCTCGAGTATAGCCCTTTTCCAATAGGTGCTTTGTCAACCTTTCGTACCATGCTCGCGGTGCTTGTTTTAGACCGTAAAGAGCCTTTTTCAAACGAAAAACATGGATAGGTTGTTTATGGTCTTCAAAACCTTTCGGTTGAGCCACAAAAACTTCCTCGTTTAAAAAACCATTTAAAAACGCACTCTTAACGTCCATTTGAAAGAGTTTTATTTTAAAGTGACAAGCAATAGCGAATAAGATACGAATGGACTCGAGTCTAGCTACCGGAGCGAACGTCTCATCAAAGTCTATTCCTTCAACTTGTGAATAGCCCTGAGCAACTAAGCGTGCTTTATTCCTGACGATGGTACCATCTTCATTTTTCTTATTCTTGAAAATCCATTTAGTACCAATCACATTGTGTTGCTTCGGGGGCTTCGTTAATTCCCAGACTTTGTTTCGTTCAAACTGATGGAGCTCTTCCTGCATTGCTTCAATCCAGTAGTCATCCTGAAGAGCTTCATCAATGTTCTTTGGTTCTATCATGGAGACGTAGCATGCGACTCCACAAACCAACTGTCTCCGAGTCCTGACTCCTTCTTGTGGGTCCCCAATAATGTTTGATTCCGGATGATCCTTGGAGATGCGTAGCGTTTGAGGTAACGGAGTCCTCGGGGAGACATGTGATGATTCCTACACATCAGATAAACTAGAAGAACCATTAGATGCATCATTAATATTGGAAGAATTATTATGAGAAGATGCATTTACAGGAGTATCATCATCAAGAGACATATTAGGGGTAGATTTGTCAGAGGAAAAGTGAAAAGCTTCATCTACTTTAACATTTATAGATTCTACCATTGTCTTAGATTCCAAGTTAAATACCCGATATGCTCTACTGTTTGTAGAATAACCCATAAAAATCCCTTCGTCACTTCGAGAGTCAAATTTTTCAAGATTTTCGCGATCATGCAAAATATAACACCGATTCCCAAAGATACGAAAATATTTAATATTTGGTTTTCTACAGAACCATAGTTCATATGGTGTATTTAAAGTTCCCGGGGGCAAATAAACTCGATTAATAAGATAGACAGCGGTGTTCACAGCTTCAGCCCAAAAATATAGCGGTAATTTCCGGCTATGAAGCATAACACGTGCCATCTCTTGAACAACCCTATTTTTCCGCTCGACTACACCATTCTGTTGAGGTGTATAGGGTGCTGAGAATTCATGTTTTTTGCCATTGGAAGTGCAAAAATTAATGAATTTAGAATTTATGAATTCTCCACCTCTATCACTTCTAACACGAATGATCTTTTCATCCTTTTCAATCATGATACGATGGCAAATCTCATGAAAAGAATCAAAAGTATCAGCTTTCTCTTTTAAAAATGCTACCCATGAATATCTAGAGAAGTCATCAATCAAAAAAAAAATATACTATTTACCTCCCAAAGATGGTTGACGAGTCGGCCCCATAAGGTCCATATGCAATAATTCTAAGGGCCGATTGGTACCAACGTGGTTCAAGTTCTTGTGTGCAGTCCTTGATTGTTTTCCCTTTTGACAACCTCCACACACAATGTTGTTTTTAAATGAAAGTTTAGGAACCCCCTTAACCACGTCTTTATTTGAAATTCTAGATAGTTCATTAAAATTTATGTGACCTAGTCTTTCATGCCAAAGAGTTTCATTATCCAAAGAAACTAGGTTACATTTTTTAGAAAATTTATTTGGAACTATGTAGCAGTTATTTTCAGATCTAACCCCTTTCAAAAAGAATAATTGGTACTTATCAGTCACAATACATTCTGACGAAGAAAAATTAACTGAGAACCCATTATCACACAATTCACTTATACTAATGAGGTTAGTCTTTAGACTTTCAACAAATAAAACATTGTTTAGAACCGGGCCATCTGGAGTAGTTCCTTTTCCAACAATTTTGGAAGAACGACCGTCTCCGAAAACTACACTTCCTCCGGAGAGTTTTTCAAAAGATTGAAAACAGTTTTTGTCACCGGTCATATGACGGGAACACCCGCTATCCAGATACCAAGACGAGTTGTCATAAGCATGTAAGGAAGTATGAACAACAAGACAAGGGAAGATTTCACCTTTGCGCACCCAAACCTTTTTGGATTGCGTCGGCAATGTTCTTGAAGTTATTCTCCTTGGTGAAAACGCCTTGTTTGATTCATTGCTTGACATCGTCTTGCGAGGTGAACTACCAAGGCTCTTTTCATTTGAAAAGTTTTTCTTTGAATTCCGGGGAATCACCTTTTTGGTAGTTGTTGCAAGAGGCGCTTGAGCTGAACGTTTCGCTCCCATCTTGCAATTTCTCCTTACGTGCCCTACAAAACCACAACGAAAACATACCTTAGTGCTTGACGATCCCAAAGAGGGTGAAGTAGGCTTGTTGTCATTGTTTGTCGTAAATTCCGGTGTCGGAGTAGGAGATACCGACTGAGGCACAAACACTGTCCCACTCGAACTAGGACTGTCTCCAGTTCGAGTGTACCCGAGGCCGAACCGATTTGTATGACCAAGACCAAGCATTTTATCCAACTTACTCCTTCCAGAAGAAAATTGCTTTAAATCATCCTTGAGTTGGAAAATGGTCTTCGTCATTTCCATTTTTTCCTGTCGAACCTCGCCATAGAGCTTCAAGAAGTAATTCGCTTTGTTCACCATATCCACATAATTCTTCTCGAGAAGCTCATTAGACTCTTGAAGGGAAACATTTACTTTAATCAGATTATCCCTTTCCACTTCAAGAGCGTTTGAGAGAGAAGTTGCCCTTTTTGCTTCTTTTTCGAGATCCTGCAATCTCCCTCTCAAACTCTTGTTTTGCTTTGCCAGTTTCTTTGAATCCCTCAGAAGTTTATGGTAGGCAAAAGCAAAGTCTTCACCTTCCGAATTATCCGATTCATCGTCCGTTGCAATCTTTTCAACAGTGGGGTTGGACAATGACTCGGATGTACTTGCCATTAAGCACTTGAAGGGTGAAGATGTGGACGCGTGGAACGCCGTTGCGTTATCTTCTTCATCACACGACGATGACTCATTTGACGATGAGGTGTCATCCCAAGTGACGGCTTGCATCGCTTTCTTCTTCGATGGATTCTTATTTGGACACTCCGTTGAGATATGGCCGTATCCTCGGCACTTGAAGCATTGGACTTGTCCCTCTGAGCTTTTCTTATCCTTTGAAAAACTCTCTTGCTTTCTTGACTTGTAGCTTGAAAAACCTTTGCCTTTCTTTGACTTTACGAAGGATGGAGTTTTACTTGAGTTACCCCTTCGAAAGTTTCGGCGAAATCTTCGTGTCAAGAGAGCAAGCTGTTTCTCAAAATCCTCCATAGATAGGTTCTCGTCATCATCTGAGGAGGATGAATCCGCGTCTTCTTCTTTTGTTGTTTTCAACGCTAAACTTGAAGACTTAGAAGAGGATGCCTTTCCAGAAGAATAGTTAGTAGGAAATGTCATTTCATAAGTTTGAAGTGAACCAACTAATTCTTCTACACGCATTTCTTCCGGGTGTTTAATTGTTTCAATGGCTGTGACCTTTGGGCGAAATCGTTCAGGAAGAGTTCTTAATATCTTTCTTACAACTTTAAATTCTGGAATCTTCTCTCCCAAGTAAGCACATGAATTTACGATGTCTTGCAATCGTGTATAGTAATCTGTGAAAGATTCATTTTCTGCCATGAAAATAGAGTCAAACTTGCTTGTAAGCATTTACAGTTTTTGAATCTTCACAAGGTTAGTTCCCTCATGTGTAACTTGAAGAACATCCCAGATTTCTTTCGCAGTCTTACATGCCGAGATGCAAGAGAACTCAGTTTGTGATAAAGCATTAAATAGAGCATTAATTCCTTTGCCATTGTAAGAAGATGAATCAACCTCTTCCTTGGTCCATTTCGACCTAGGTTTGATGGTGCGAACATCAGCAATAATTTCCGTTGGATTAGACCATCCTAACTCTATTGATTGCCACACCCATTCGTCGATGGAAATTAAAAAGGCTTTCATCCGCACTTTCCAGTACGCATAATTTGTTCCATCGAAGAACGGAGGTCTGTTGATGTTTCCACCTTCAACCATTGTTTACAACCTAATTCCCGCTCTGATACCACTTGTTGGGTTAAGATTAATTGGATCTAAATAGGGGAAAAAACACCTAGAGGGGGGTGAATAGGTGTAAACAGTAAACACTCAAAAATCTTTGCGATATAAAACCCAATGCGGAAAAATAAATAACACGCAGAGATTTTTACGTGGAAAACTCCGTCACAGGAGTAAAAAACCACGGGACCGATAACACGGCGAAATCCACTAGAATTAAAACACGTACAAGGTGATTTACCGTACACACTTACGACTCAACCTTTTCCATACGCTCCTAGTAGATCTTCTCCGCTCGCTCCACGACGCGCCTCGAATCCACGATTTGCGCCCAACGCCGAATCCACGGCGTCCAACGTCGAATCCACGACGTCTGACCGAATCCACAGTCTTCACCCAGTAGCTCGTCTCGAGTCCACGAACGTACCTCGCTCCGAATCCACGAGAGCGGTAGCACCTTGAATCCACAAGGCCACGCGAGTCCACGCGCCGATTTTGGGGTAAATCGTTGTTTTTTTGGGTGGTGATGATCCGCCGAATACTTAGATAAGAAATAGATCGGAAATACCATCTAAGTATTCATTAATTTGATTCTACTCAAAATCTGAGTGAGAAAACCTAGAATCAAATTAATCAATATAGATGAAGAAACATAGAATTAAATCTAGTATTTCCTTTCTTCTCTATATGTGGATCTTTTCCTCTTAGAACCGTAATTTTTTATCGTCTTTTAATTTTGTACGGATTCTAATGGAATATTTTGGATTACCCTAAGAGATGAAATATAGGGTCTATTTATAGGTTAGAAACTTGTGGAAGAAGATAAGAATCAAAAACTAACCATTTCTGGAATTTTACAGGACGACGGTCCGGACTCGAGTTGGCGGTCCGGACTGTCTCAGCGAAACAGACAATTTCCAGAAAAGACGACATTCGGGGTCCGGATTGAAATCCACGGTCCGGACTGTTCATGCATTTCTTGCAAATTCTACGTTCGGGGTCCGGACTGAAATTCCCAGGGTCCGGACTGGAATTATGCACGAACTAACCTATGTTCGGGGTCTGGACTGTAAAGCCCGATCCGGACTCTGAACATATGGAATGTCCAGTTTTTGATTTTTATGCAATAAAAAATTCATCCAAGTGTTTCTACACTATAAGAAGTATTCGGATCATCAAAATTATTTAATTAAACGTACCTGACCTTTTGAATTCTTCTTTCTTGAGATTGAGGTATATGATCCAACTTTCTTCATCTTCAATCTTCAAGACTTAACCAATTTCACGAAATACGCCAACTCAAATTCCGTAACAGTATCAACTATAAACCAGAGGCAAACCAAATAAACCTGAATCAAAAACATTGATCAGGGATCAACTCAGTCCCACTTAAACCCAGATCTTTCCCCAGATCAACTTAAAAATCTCTATTTATTTAAATAATAGTGTCATTTGAGCACTGTTTTCGCTCGTTCTTTCAGCTGGAAGCTCATTTTTACGAACCGTCACTTCCAGCGGGTGACATTTAACTTGCTGAACACCGTGCTCACCAAATTGCGGCAGCACAGAACCCGAGGAAAAGTTGGGGTCATAAACTTCTTCTCTAACCTAGCCTTAATGCATTTTTTGTTTCCCCGGATCATCAAAATCAATTTTTAATGCGAGCATCGCGTCCAGTGACCCCAAATTAGTCAAGAGCTCGCTGTCGCGACTTCGCAAACAGCCCAGAATAGTGTTTGGGCCATAACATTATCTTTAAAGCTTGACAACATTAAATCTTAACCTCTATTGTGCTAAATTAAATTCTGCTTTTACCACATGCCCAAAATACCTCATGTAGTATGCCGGTTTTTAATTTGAGCCTACCGACTCTTCTGACGAGCTTTTTGGGTGAGGAAAGCTGCGAGCATGTGTATTTTCAGTTTACAGCGGAGCTCGGGAGGTTCCGGGCTGCGGCGGAAAGCCCGAGGTCGAAAAGTGAGTTACTGGGGCTTTTATTTTATTATTTATTGAATTTTTATTAATTTTGAAAAAGGGGATTTATTTGATTTTTGGTTTTCTTTTGTGTGTGCTGTGAGGTGGCTTGGGCTGGGAGTGAGGTAAATGTTACGGAATTTGAGTTGGCGTAGTTTCGTGAAAGTCTCAAGTCTTGAAGATTGAAGGTGAAGAAAGTTGGATCATTTAACTCAATCTCAAGAAAGAAGAATTCAAAAGGATCAGGTATGTTTAACTAAAGATTTGGTGTGATCCGAATACTTCTTGTAGTGTAGAAACACTTGGAAGAATCTTTCATTGCATAAAAATCAAAAACTGTACTTGGGACATGTTCAGGATCCGGATCAGGTTGTTCGATCCGGATCCCGAAGGTGGTTCGTTCATACATCAGTTCAATCCGGATCGTAGTCTCTTGATCCGGATCCCGAACAGTGAGTTTACCATTTTCCTTGAACGATCCGGATCATGCTTCGCAATCCGGATCCCGAACGTTGATGTTTGGTAAACTGTATGAACGATCCGGATCATGCACTTCGATCCGGATCCCGAACCTTCGTTTTTCTGGAACTGGCTGACTCGTTACGACGATCCGGATCCTAGCTAGTCCGATCCGGATCGCCGTCCGTAAATTTTCCAGAAATGTTAGGTTTTTGATTCTTATCTCCTTCCTAGGGTTTCTAACCTATAAATAGACCCTATGACTCTTTTTCTAGGGTCAATCCACATAGCCGTCATTTTCATATATCATTTTATACGGCTATAGATCCACATATAGAGAAGAAAGGAAATCATTAGAGAATACTCTATGTTTCTTCATCTATATTGATTAGTTTGATTCTAGGTTTTCATACTCACATCTTGAGTTGAATCAAACTAATGAATACTTAGATGGTATTTCCGATCTATCTTTGATCTAAGTATTCGGCGGATCATCACCACCCAAAACAACGATTTACCCCAAAAATCGGCGCGTAGATTCGCGTGTCCTTGTGGATTCAAGGTTCAACCGCTCTCGTGGATTCGGAGCGAGGCACGTTCGTGGATTCGAAGGGTGCTATTGGGTGAAGACCGTGGATTCGGTCGGACGTCGTGGATTCGACGTTGGACGCCGTGGATTCGGCGTTGGGCGCAGATCGTGGATTCGAGAAGCGTCGCGGAGCGAGCGGAGAAGATCCTCTAGGAGCGTATTGAAAAGGTTGAGTCGTAAGTGTGTACGGTAAATCACCTTGTACGTGGTTTAATTCTAGTGGATTTCTGCCGTGTTATCGGTCCCGTGGTTTTTTACTCCGGTGATGGAGTTTTCCACGTAAAAATCTTGCGTATTATTTTTTATTTCCGCATTGGGTTTTTATCGCAACGATTTTTTGAGTGTTTATACGTTTACACCTATTCACCCCCCTCTAGGTGTTTTTTCCCCTATTTAGATCCGTATTACATATAACCCAACAAGTGGTATCAGAGCGGGAATAGGGTTGTAAACAATGGTTGAAGGTGGAAACATCAACCGACCCCCATTCTTCGATGGAACTAATTATGCGTACTGGAAAGTACGGATGAAAGCCTTTTTAATTTCCATCGACGAACGGGTGTGGCAATCAATTGAATTAGGATGGTCTAATCCAACTGAATTTAATGGTGATGTTCGCACCTTAAAACCTAGGTCGAAATGGACCAAGGAAGAGTTAGATTCATCTTCTTACAATGGCAAGGGAATTAATGCTATTTTTAATGCCTTATCTCAAACTGAATTCTCTCGCGTCTCGGCATGTGAGACTGCGAAAGAAATCTGGGATGTTCTTCAGGTTACACATGAGGGAACTAACCTCGTGAAGATTCAGAAACTGCAAATGCTTACGAGCAAGTTTGACTCTATCTTAATGGCAGAAAATGAATCTTTCACGGACTACTATACACGATTGCAAGACATCGTAAACTCATGTGCTAATCTGGGAGAGAAGATTCCAGAATTTAAGATTGTAAGAAAAATCTTAAGAACTCTTCCTGAACGATTTCGCCCAAAGGTTACTGCCATTGAAACTATTAAACACCCGGACGAAATACGTGTAGAAGAATTAGTTGGTTCATTACAAACTTATGAAATGACATTTTCTACTAACAATTCTTCTGGAAAGGCATCCACTTCTAAGTCTTCAGGTTATGCATTGAAAACAACTAAGGAAGAAGGCTCGGATACATCCTCCTCAGACGATGACGAGAACCTTTCTATGGAGGAATTTGAGAAGCAGCTCGCTCTCTTGACAAGGAAGTTTCGCCGCAACTTTCGAAGGGGTAATGCAAGCAAATCTCCATCCTTCGGAAAGTCGAACAAAGGCAAGGGTACTTCAGGTTACAAGTCAAGAAAGCAAGAGAACTTCTCAAAGGATAAGAAAAGTTCAGAAGGACAACTACAATGCTTCAAATGTCGAGGCTACGGCCACATTGCAACGGAGTGTCCTAACAAGTATCCGGCAAAGAAGAAGGCGATGCAAGTCGTCACTTGGGATGACAACTCAACGTCAAATGAGTCGTCTTCGAGTGATGAAGAAAAGAGCTCCACCGCATTCCACTCGTCCGTATCTTCACCCTTCATGTGCTTTATGGCAAATACATCTGAGTCGTTGTCCAACTCCACTGTTGAAAAGAATGCAACGGACAACGAATTGGATGATTCGGAAGGTGAAGAATTTGCTCTAGCCTATCACAGATCTTTACGGGATTTAAAGAAACCGGCTAAGCAAAACAAGGGGTTGAGAGGGAGATTGCAGGATCTCGAAGAAAAAGTAAAAAGGGTAACTTCTCTCTCGACCGATCTTGAAGTGGAAAGGGATAAACTGATAAAAGAAAATGTTTCCCTTCAAGAGTCCAATGAGCAACTCGAGAAGAACTATATAGATATGGTGAACAAAGCGAACTACTTCTTGAAGCTCTACGGCGAGGCCCGACGGGAAAAATTGGAAATGACAGAGACCATTTGCCAACTCAAGGATGACTTACAGCAATTTTCCTTAGGAAGGAGTAAGTTGGATAAACTTCTTGGTCTTGGTCAAACAAACAAGTTCGGCCTCGGATACAATCGAACTGAAGACAATTTTAGTTCGGTTGGGACAGTCTTTGTGCCTCAGTCGGTATCTCCTCCTCCGACACCGGAAATCATGACAACTAACGACAACAAACCTACTTCATCCTCTTCAGAATCGTCAAGCACAAAGGTATGTTTTCGTTGTAATTCTGCAGGGCACATTAGAAGAAATTGCAAGATTGGAGCTCAAAGATCAAATCAACCACATCTTGCAACTGCTACCAACAAGTTCACTCCATGGAACTCAAAGAAGGATTTTCCTAAAGAAAAGGACATTGGTAGCACTTCAAACAAGACGATGACAAAAGAAAAAGACCAATCTTGCAAGACGTCTTCATCAAGGAAAACTTTTCAACCAGTGCCAACATACTCCAAAACTCAAAAGGTTTGGGTATGCAAAGGTGAAACCCCTCCTTGTCTTTAATCGTTCTTCGATTAAATCTTGTGTAGTTTATGTATACTACTTTCTTTTCTTCTTTTTCTTTTGGCCGACTCGTCAACCATCTTTGGGAGGTAAATGGTACATCTTTTTATTGGTTGATGATTTCTCTCGGTTTTCATGGGTAGCATTTTTGAAAGAGAAAGCTGATACGTTTGACTCTTTTCATGAGATTTGCCATCGTATTATGATTGAAAAGAATGAAAAGATCATTCGTGTTAGAAGTGATAGAGGTGGAGAATTCATAAATTCAAAATTCATTGATTTTTGCACTTCAAATGGAATCAAACATGAATTCTCGGCACCCTATACACCTCAGCAGAATGGTGTTGTTGAGCGCAAGAACAGGGTTGTTCAAGAGATGGCGCGTGTGATGCTTCATAGCCGGAATTTGCCGCTACATTTTTGGGCTGAAGCTGTGAACACCGCTGTCTATGTCATTAATAGAGTTTACTTGCGCCCAGGAACCTTGAATACACCATATGAGCTGTGGTTTAGTAGAAAACCCAATGTTAAATATTTTCGTGTCTTCGGGAGTCGATGTTACATTTTACGTGACCGTGAAAATCTTGGAAAGTTCGACTCTCGAAGTGATGAAGGGATCTTTCTGGGTTATTCTACGAATAGCAGAGCATATCGAGTATTTAACATTGAATCTAAGACGATCGTAGAATCTATAAATGTTAAAGTAGATGAAGCTTTTCACTTTGAAACTGGAAAATCTACCCTCGATATCTCTCTAGATGATGATTCTCCTGCTAGTGCATCTTCTCATAATGATACTTCCAATATTAATGATGCATCTAATGGTTCTTCTAGTTTATCTGATGTGCAGGAATCATCTCATATATCTCCGAGTACTCCGCTTCAACAAACGTTACGAATCTCCAAGGATCATCCGGAATGGAATATTATTGGAGATCCACAAGAAGGAGTCAGAACTCGGAGGAAGTTGGTTTGTGGATTCGCTTGCTACGTATCTTTAACCGAACCAAAGAACATAGATGAAGCTCTTCAGGATGACTACTGGATTAAAGCAATGCAGGAAGAGCTCCATCAATTTGAGCGAAACAAAGTCTGGGAATTAACGAAGCCTCCAAAGCAACACAATGTGATAGGTACCAAATGGATCTTCAAAAACAAGAAAAATGAGGATGGTACTATCATCAGGAATAAGGCACGATTAGTTGCTCAAGGCTACTCTCAAGTAGAAGGTATAGACTTTGACGAAACATTCGCCCCTGTAGCTAGACTCGAGTCCATTCGTATACTGTTTGCTATTGCTTGTCATTTTAAAATCAAATTATTTCAAATGGACGTTAAGAGCGCATTTCTAAATGGGTTTTTAAATGAGGAAGTTTTTGTGGCTCAACCGAAAGGTTTTGTAGATCATAAACAACCTAACCATGTTTTTCGTTTGAAAAAGGCTCTTTACGGTCTGAAACAAGCACCGCAAGCATGGTACGAAAGGTTAACAAAGCACCTTTTGGAGAAGGGCTATACTCGAGGGGGAGCTGACAGGACTCTCTTTGTGAAGCATTATCAAAACAATTTCATTGTAGCACAAATATATGTCGATGACATAGTATTTGGCGCAACAAGAGATAACGATGCTTCTAAATTCGCGGAGACCATGGAAAGCGAATTTGAGATGTCCATGATGGGCGAATTGACTTATTTCCTTGGATTGCAAATTAAACAAAATGATGAAGGTATTCACTTGAGTCAATCCAAGTATGCAATGGAGTTGGTCAAAAAGTTTGATCTAGAAAATTGTAAAGATTTTCCGACTCCAATGGGAACTAGCCACAAGGGACTTGGAAGTGAATCACATAGTGAGAATGTAGACGAGAAATTGTATCGAAGTATGATTGGAAGTCTATTTTACCTCACGGCTAGTCGCCCGGATATATCTTTTGGTGTTGGGATTTGCGCGAGATATCAATCAGCACCAAAGGAGGTTCACCTGAAAGCGGTGAAAAGGATCATCCGGTATATCAAAGGATCAATTAATTTCGGAATTTGGTATCCTATGGGAACAAGTTTGGATATTGTTGGATACTCAGATGCCGATTGGGCAGGATCAGTGGATGATCGGAAAAGCACGAGTGGTGCATGCTTCTATCTTGGCCATTGCCTTGTTGCATGGCATAGTAAAAAGTAGAACTGCATAGCACTCTCGACTGCCGAAGCGGAATACATTTCAGCTGGAAGTTGCTCAACTCAACTCATTTGGATGAAAAGCGTATTGAGCGACTTCCGCATTTCAGCATCTTCGGTAACAATACTTTGTGACAACACTAGTGCTATTAACATTTCTAAAAACCCTGTGTTGCACTCTAGAACAAAACATATTGAACTTAGATATCATTTTCTTAGAGAGCTAGTTGAATCAAATACTCTTCAACTTTCATATATTTCAACTGAGGATCAATTAGCTGACATTCTAACAAAACCTTTGGATCAAAAACGTTTTATTCATTTACGAAAAGCAATTGGGATGCTTTCCTTGAAATAATCTTCTTTTTGAAAACTTTGCTTATGATAGGTTTTGTATTTGTTTTTGTTTTGTTCATTATCTATGTTTGTACATAGGACATCAATTGAGCATAGATCATAATTGACTTTAATTGCATCTTTTCGCACATTTAGAAATTTATTATGCTTTTGCCATCATAATATTTCACTGTTGCAATGATCATTTATGTTAATTAAATCATCTTCTAAAGTGATCAAAGTCAATTTCTCTCTCTATATGATCTCTTGGTATAGTCATTATATAATTTGACTGCTTAGTCGAGTATGAAATCGAGATCAATATTTGGTTGAATACTTTATATCTTAAATAATTGATAGCCAATTGAGGGGGAGTCTTAGAAAAGGTAAAATGCTCAAAAGATGTGGAAAGAGTTACATCCCAATGAGGAGTGTGAAAACTACCACCACATGGAGGAAAGAGCTACCACCTCGGTCGTCCGAGTATTGTGTGCAGCTACCACATGTATACCAAGCATGGTTGTTCAAATTTTTGATTAAGTAAAATGCATGTTGAAATACTTGACTCTGTCAAATTTCAAGGTTGGTATAAGGTGGGTTTTTAATGAAAGATGCTCAAAGAGCCACTCTCTTCAACAGATTGTCTAGATATATTATCTACTATATTTGGGATTTCAAACATCTATTGATCTTTGTATTTCATTTTCTTTACTGAATTGATGATTTGATAAAGGCATTACTCATAAGATCAAGTTAGATGTAATTGAAGGTGTTCAACTTTTAGGGATTTAATTTTTATAAATTTTCGTTTCATTTTTGGATATTATTGATAGATTTGGCATAATCTAATTCTTGTTGTATGAAACGATGACTTTTGTTTAAAGTTGATACACATTTGTGCTTACAATCTTTTTCTGGTTTTTCTTGAATTTCTCTGTAATTTTCTAAGGAAAAAGTTGGGGCCGATCCGGATCGGGCTAGGTGATCCGGATCCCGAACGCAGGAATTCTTCTGCGGGCTGACGATCCGGATTGTATCTGCCGATCCGGATCCCGAACGCAGTTTCTCACTGCGGGTAGCCGATCCGGATCGCAGTTATGAACTGATCCGGATCGCGGCTAGGTTTTATAAGGAACGAAAGGGGTTTTTGATTTCTTTACTCCATTCTTTTGTTCCAAAGTTTCCAGAGCCTCTCTCTCTAGATTTCATCCTTCCTGGAAGCTTTCAAACTCAGGTTCTTCAACTCCAAGTAAGTTTTATTGATCAAAATCTCGGTTTTTCACCCTTTTTGTCTTTTTCTCCTCAAACGTGATGAATTTCTTGGATCAACTTTGTTTGTGGATGGTTTTTGATCAAATTTCTTTTGAAATAAGAACTCTGGGTAGATTAGTTTTGATTATATGCTAGGTATTCTCCTGATTAACGGTTTTTTAGGCTTCGATTTCTAAAATTTCGGTTTTAGGGCATATAATGAGGATTTTCGAAAATCATGCAATTGATCTATTTTTAAAAGTCCTTTTGCAAAACTAATTTGATTCTTAGCTTCTCTACATGATTATGATTGTTTGGGTACAATTTTTTCAATCTTTGAAAATTAACAATTTTTCATGTGTTCTTGAGTTGGTCTACACAGGATTCCTTTTCTTAAGAAACCATTAGCAATGGTGATCACTTGGATTGTCTTTCTACTTGCGGTTATGGTTCATACAAGAGACACCGTCAAGCCCAAGAGGGCTAAGAAGGCTAAGAAAGCGAAGAAAGCTAAAGATGATTCCGACACAGAATCTGAAACGGAATCAATTGATTGGGATGAACTGCAAGTTGAAGCAACGACTGTTCCCACTGCTTCAAAGGGAAAAGCGCCTGCGGAAACATCGAAGGCTCCGCCTACTACTGCTGAGAAAGGCAAAGCTCCAATGGAAGGAACTTCTGGGAAGACAAGAAGAAAAAGTATTGCTCGCAAAAGAGGGAGTGCTCGAGGAATCACCATTGAGCAACCAGCTGCTAGCCAAGCACCTCCACATGACTCTATCAGCTCGGCTAGGATTAAGGAAAATGAAGATGGAAGTGGAATTCAAAGTACTGAATCCCTCTCTAGAGCATACTCTGTACCTAGCGAATTCGCATGGACTGAAGACCAGCATGCATCATCTGCCCCTACAACTCGTCCAGCGACTTCCAAGAGAAACGCTCTAGCAGCTACTGTATTGGCCGCCATTCATCAGGACCAAAGAAGACTTTCTGCTGAGCAAGAGAAATTGGCATTAGGTCTCCGACAAATGGCTGCTGACCTAAAACAGATGAAAAAGAAATGTTCCAAATTATCGCGAATGCTGAAAGGAATCTTGAACAAGATAGACGATACTAGCTCAGATAATTCTGATTTGGCTTGACCTTTTATGCTCTAACCCTTATCGTTAATATTGCAGGTTTTTAAGTTTTAAGTGTTAATTTTAGTTCTCAGGATTTTCTTGATTGTGAACTATTTAACTCTCCTTAAGTTTTGTAATTTTGGCTTTGTTTGTGACAAAAAGGGGGAGAGAGTTAGAGAGAACTTTGAACAATGAATGATGAACTTGAACATGAAATATCAAGGTACAATGAATGATGAACATGAAATATCAAGGTACAATGATGATGTGAATGAACATCAAGGTAAGGGAACTTGAACAATGATTGTGAAAATCTTGATGATGAAGATTTTGTATACATCAAGGTAAGTATGATCTCAACTTCAACTTTGGTTTTCATCTTGTGATTGTTTGCATGTCTCGACTAACTATTCGACTAACTATTTGGGCATGTAATATAACTAACAAGTTGATGTTGGACTAACATTTTGTGACATTTGGTTTTTAGTTGCATAGAAGATATGTTGGTTTTTGACTATGATTCTCTTACATATCTGAATTCTCAAATGTCATGATGATTAGATAAACTCTATCTCTGTACTAGGTTTTGTATGCTAAATATTCTTGAGGTATCTAACGATCTCTTTTTGTCAAGAATGATTTCTTTGTGCAGAGAGTACAGATGTCTAAGTCTAGAGTCTGTTTTAGGAGTTTATCTCATGTTTTTAAATTTTTGGATCTCCATTGTAAATTTTTGTTGTATGGTGATAGCAACAAAAATATCTTTTTGAATTTTCTTTAGTGGATCTATGTTTTGTCACGAAACCGCCAAAGGGGGAGATTGTTACGAAATTTGAGTTGGCGTAGTTTCGTGAAAGTCTCAAGTCTTGAAGATTGAAGGTGAAGAAAGTTGGATCATTTAACTCAATCTCAAGAAAGAAGAATTCAAAAGGATCAGGTATGTTTAACTAAAGATTTGGTGTGATCCGAATACTTCTTGTAGTGTAGAAACACTTGGAAGAATCTTTCATTGCATAAAAATCAAAAACTGGACTTGGGACATGTTCAGGATCCGGATCAGGTTGTTCGATCCGGATCCCGAAGGTGGTTCGTTCATACATCAGTTCAATCCGGATCGTAGTCTCTTGATCCGGATCCCGAACAGTGAGTTTACCATTTTCCTTGAACGATCCGGATCATGCTTCGCAATCCGGATCCCGAACGTTGATGTTTGGTAAACTGTATGAACGATCCAGATCATGCACTTCGATCCGGATCCCGAACCTTCGTTTTTCTGGAACTGGCTGACTCGTTACGACGATCCGGATCCTAGCTAGTCCGATCCGGATCGCCGTCCGTAAATTTTCCAAAAATGTTAGGTTTTTGATTCTTATCTCCTTCCTAGGGTTTCTAACCTATAAATAGACCCTATGACTCTTTTTCTAGGGTCAATCCACATAGCCGTCATTTTCATATATCATTTTATACGGCTATAGATCCACATATAGAGAAGAAAGGAAATCATTAGAGAATACTCTATGTTTCTTCATCTATATTGATTAGTTTGATTCTAGGTTTTCATACTCACATCTTGAGTTGAATCAAACTAATGAATACTTAGATGGTATTTCCGATCTATCTTTGATCTAAGTATTCGGCGGATCATCACCACCCAAAACAACGATTTACCCCAAAAATCGGCGCGTAGATTCGCGTGTCCTTGTGGATTCAAGGTTCAACCGCTCTCGTGGATTCGGAGCGAGGCACGTTCGTGGATTCGAAGGGTGCTATTGGGTGAAGACCGTGGATTCGGTCGGACGTCGTGGATTCGACGTTGGACGCCGTGGATTCGGCGTTGGGCGCAGATCGTGGATTCGAGAAGCGTCGCGGAGCGAGCGGAGAAGATCCTCTAGGAGCGTATTGAAAAGGTTGAGTCGTAAGTGTGTACGGTAAATCACCTTGTACGTGGTTTAATTCTAGTGGATTTCTGCCGTGTTATCGGTCCCGTGGTTTTTTACTCCGGTGATGGAGTTTTCCACGTAAAAATCTTGCGTATTATTTTTTATTTCCGCATTGGGTTTTTATCGCAATGATTTTTTGAGTGTTTATACGTTTACACCTATTCACCCCCCTCTAGGTGTTTTTTTCCCTATTTAGATCCGTATTACATATAACCCAACAGG